>JAXRKP010000104.1:125000-127500 GCA_037039925.1 Doris montereyensis
GGGTATCTATATAAAAAAGGCTCTTATGCTTCGTGTATCACTCAATAGATGCATTGGGTGAGCATCGTCTCTTCAGCTCATTTCGTGATGATGGAATATGACGGTTGCCCGTCTGGTTCACGGAAGGAGTGAGGAAAACGGGGAAGGCAGAATGACAATAATAATCAGCTTGACATTGCCTCGGCAGTTCATTTCTCGAAATAAAGTCTACAACGATGGAAAACATGTATCTATCAGCGGAGAATGTGTTTTCCCTAGATTTTTGACTAAGGCTACTTGAATTTGACCCCTCTCCCAACACACACCCAGACAAACAAACAAAAAACGCATTGTTATTGGCGGAACGTTTAAAGTAGCTTACAGAAGACTTACACTTCCTATTACGGTGAGGTTCCGTCCTTCTCTACATTAATCAATAAGGCTAATATTTAGCCCGTCTCCCACTCTTCCTCCATTTGAACTGAGACCAAATTTGATAACGCCACTTGTTGAAGTCACTCACCCCACTTCATGGAGCTTTCCGGTAGGACTGATAATGGTAGCAACAGGAAATGCATTATGATGTTTAAAATCGCTAGAGTTCCCTATTATCTTGATGCTTAACGTTGATCTTTATTCTTTCAAAAATATAATAAATAAACGAGTGAGTGTAGTGCACGGAGTTGATAGGCCTGGAGAGAGAGATAGATAGATATATATAGAGAGAGAGAGAGAGAGAGAGAGAGAGAGAGAGAGAGAGAGAGAGAGAGAGGGAGAGAGGGAGGGAGGGGGGAGAAATGGGGGAATGGAGAGAGGGGGGGATGGAGAGAGATATAGATAGAGAGAGAGAGAGAGAGGAGGGAGAGGGGGAGAGAGAGGGGGAATGGAGAGAGAGATAGAGAGAGAGATAGAGAGAGAGATAGAGAGAGAGAGAGAGAGAGAGGAGAGGGAAGAGAGAGGGGGGTGGAGAGAGATAGATAGATAGATAGATAGAGATAGATAGATATATATAGAGATAGATAGATAGATAGATAGATAGATAGATATAGAGAGATATAGAGAGAGATAGAGAGAGAGAGAGAGAGAGAGAGAGAGAGAGAGAGAGAGAGAGAGAGAGAGAGAGAGAGAGAGAGAGAGAGAGAGAGAGAGAGAGAAACATGACTCAAACGTGAGAAGTGAAGGTTAGAATGACAAGAAGATACAACGAGGAGGGAAGAGAAAGACTCAGAGGCCTAACAGTAACACACCGTAGCTAGGACGAAGGCATGACGCGCCGTTATCAATGGTTATCATTATCAAGGTAGTCTGCAGACCGTGTGTCACGAAAAAGGTTTAATACCTCTTCATCGCCATCTTGAAACAGTTACTTCCTGCACATTCACTTGACATTTCTCACTTCACACCCTTAGTAAGAGATCGGACCCCTAATGAGTTGGATTCAAGCCAAATAAATATGCTGTAAACAACTCTTCCAAAAAGGTGTTGAAAGGGGGAGAGATACCAAACCCATTTCTCCACGTGCACACATTACAGCAAGAATGAAATGGAACAAGAATGAAATGGAAGTGTCTACCACTGCCACTAACTAGATGTTGCTTAAAAAATTTCCTTTTAACTATTGAAAAGCTAGTTGTAGCCATTAGAATTTTCTGAAGGAAATTAGACTAATAAATAATATTATAAAAGACGTCACATTCGTAAAACTGGCACAACAAAAAATCCTCTATTTAATTTGTCCGCGTACTCAAAGTGGCTGAAATTATGTGTGTAGTGCAAAACAATTTGGTTCTGATTCGTCACCCTCGGGATTTGTTTGTTTCTTTCATTGAAATTGACCCCGTCCCCTCAACAAGAAACAGCAATATGAAAGATAAGTGAATTAATGGAAGGAAAGAAGTAGAATTTATCAACAGCGCCCGCCAAACGCCTGGTCACCATCGGGAACATATTCATAGAATCTTATTTCGGGAGACACTGACCTGAAAATTGAAGCTATAAGAGAATGAGAAAGGAGCGAGGGGAGGGAATGCCACCAAGCCTTTCAGACAATGAAAATAGTCCTTGATGTATTGTCCGCAGCAAATGTTCTTCCTCGACCCCAGGACGATGTCCCTATTTTTCTTGTCACAAAACAAAACAACTGGCAGTAATTTACCAGTAATAAGGTTTGCCCTTACATACCAATCCTCATTAATATACTCATGAAACAATACCATATAGAAATAAATTACGTTCACGTATATAAAACAATACGTTAAGTAGAAATTCTATGATTAGACAGTGTCGGACGTGTATGTAAAACATATTCTCTCTCTCTCTCTCTCTCTCTCTCTCTCTCTCTCTCTCTCTCTCTCTCTCTCTCTCTCTCTAATAAGTAGTAGTGAATGATATGCAATCACCCCATTAAAACCATGTCTACTTCTAGAAGAGAGAAGAGAGAGCGCAAAGAAAGGAGAGAGACAAGACACGATGTGATCACCGACTCGCTGACACAGGATTTGCCTCACAACAAATTAATAAA
>JAXRKP010000104.1:130000-167500 GCA_037039925.1 Doris montereyensis
GAGTGACAATGGGCTCTCAACGTGGGAGAGCCTTAACATGAAACGATACTGGCTTCAATAATCCAGACTGGCTCAAAAGCTGGGACACAGAGAGAGAGAGAGAGAGAGAGAGAGAGAGAGAGAGAGAGAGAGAGAGAGAGAGAGAGAGAGAGAGAGAGAGAGAGAGAGAGAGAGAGAGAGAGAGAGAGAGAGAGAGATAGTGGACGAGGGGGGGAGCTGGGAAGACGAAATGGGGTATCCAGCAGCGTTGCGGAAGATTATAGGCCTGCGCCAAGCTGCTTCCCGCGTGCATCCACGCATTCATTCAAATTTTAGAAGCAACACCCTTGTGGCCCTGAAAAAGACGTAATAAAGGGACGTCTTGCGAAAAAAGATAGAGAACGCGACTCTTTTCCATTACAGATCCATTGCCAAAGCACGGAATATCGGGATACGTACTTTAATAGCCACATTCAACCTTACGGTGGCTTCGGACACACACTCACACTGGGAGGGAGGGAGGGAGGGGGAGTGAGAGAGAAGATGGAGAGAATGAAAGAGGACAGAAAGAGGGGGGGGAGAGGGAAATATATATATATATATAAAGAGAGAGAGAGAGAGAATGAGAGAGAGAGAGAGAATGAGAGAGAGAGAGAGAGAGAGAGAGAGAGAGAGAGAGAGAGAGAGAGAGAGAGAGAGAGAGAGAGAGAGAGAGAGAGAGAGAGAGAGAGAGAGAGAGAGAAACTGGTATATAATATTCCAATCCTGTGAGAGTACGGTTAACACTACTAGCTGCCATCAAGCAACATTTCGAAAAGAGCTACGCAAAACCCTAGCCTGAAAGGGAGAACTGTTATCATATCTCAATCACCCCTTCCCATCTCCCATTCGCGCGCAATAATTGGTTTCCCGTGTCAATATTAGAACACAGTACACTGTCATCTCTTTACCTCTCGCAAGAAAAGAAACGAAAAAAGAAGAAGTAAATAAATACACCGGCTACCACGGTCACTTTGTTTGATCTTTTTTCGCGATGTACTTACGAAACTGATTTTGAAGGCTGTGACGATAAAAGAACCAAGAATCAATTCCGTGTCAAAGACAGTATCGTTGATAGTAAAACAAGATATATCAATGTAAACATAGATAACTAACACTCAGTTTGAAATAGAACACACTCACATGTTTATGGAGCCATGGTTCTTGGTGGAATGAAGCTGACCCGCCCCGTTCGCAAAATAGAGCCTTTCCATTTACTACAAACACTAATCATTACATTCAGACTTTCCTTTTTTTCCACATCGATCAGCTCCAGCCCAACATAATATTATCACTATTATCCACCTTAATTGGCACGGAGGTTTACACATGAGCGTGAAGTGACGCCATTTAACTGTAGACTAGCTAGCCTGGCGTCCAAACGGACAAAGAGCTGAATGAATAATAAAAGCAAAAGATGTGAAGACTGAAAGTAGTGAAAGCACTTGATTTGGCCATGCCATACGATACGAGAAGTGACTAGAAGCATATTAAATCAGATGACACAATTGTAACTTGGAAAGACCAAGTACGTGTATGTATTTGGGGTGGGGTACAGATAAAAACGATCCAGTACCATTATGATAAAAACTTTTTCTTTTATTTTGCAGCTCTAGATCGTTTACTTTCTGCTTCTACTTGAAAGAATTGAGAAAATGCATTCACTGTTAAATCGAGCCTAATTTCTAACGAGAAATTGAAATCTCGGTGAAATGTTCATTAATTTTGTTGTTTGCATACGCTTTTCCTGTATATATATATATATATATATATATATATATATATATATATATATATATATATATATACTATATACTATAGCTAACGGTGGAAATTTTTCAAATGTATACGAGATGCATCATGCAAAAGCAAGTTATATAGACCCAGTTTCTCCAAATTTCCTACTATGCATGAGGCTTACAAGCAACCTAAACATACAAGTAGATCTAGCACTAGAAATTTTAATAAAGTGCTCGATCTGTCTAGATCTAAATTCGTTTCGGTTAAAAGAGACTGCACTCACTCTAGATCTATTATGTTATGTACATTTTAGATCTAGACCTACGTACGTGTAGATAGATATCGAGATCTAAGTATTCTAAGTCTTAAATCCATACTCGAAATGTAATATCCGTGTCTTTGAATGATGATTATTAGACCAAGAAGTTGAAACGGGCTGGCAGGTTCGTCGATGGCAAATATTGGTTAATGTCACGAAAAGAAGTTTGTTACCGTTGCTACGTAATGTAGCCCCACAAAGGCGTCTAAAATTATATAAAAATGTATCCGGTATGTCCAAGTTTCCTGAACGTCAGCAATTGACAAAACCAAAAACGTTTCCTTTTCACAGCGTTTGCGCGTCCCCATATGTCAGCATAGCCCGTCATTCTCACTTAGTACTTAGGCCCATGGCTGATAACAAGAATTAATTAAGTGAACGACTCAAATGAGATCTTCGTTTAAAGTGATGTGGACTTTCTTTCTATGATTGTGCACACACAAAAGAAGAGAAAAAAGGAACAGTAAAGAACGCTAAGGGATTTTGGGGGAAGGGGTGCGGGGAGACGACAGATGTACTAACTAGTGTACTATTTCTATGGGAGAGACAGATGTACTAACTAGTGTATTATTTCTATGGGAGACGACAGATGTACTAACTAGTGTACTATTTCTATGGGAGAGACAGATGTACTAACTAGTGTACTATTTCTATGGGAGACGACAGATGTACTAACTAGTGTACTATTTCTATGGGAGACGACATGGGAGAGACAGATGATGTACTAACTAGTGTACTATTTCTATGGGAGAGACAGATGTACTAACTAGTGTACTATTTTTATGGGAGACGACAGATGTACTAACTAGTGTACTATTTCTATGGGAGAGACAGATGCGAAACTAATACAAAGAGAAAATAAAAAGAAATCCAGCAAACGGGATTGCTTTATGATGAATAATGTATTTGTGTATCATAAGGAAAATCGATGGGATGAGTAAGACCGTAAGCCTCGCGAAGGCCGCATAAATGTATGCATAAATGAATGAATGAACGACTGGGAGTGAGAGAGTGTGTGAATGAATGAATGACGTCAAGCACCCCTTTCCTCACTTCTCGATGTTATAAGGAGGGGAAGATCAATACCCGTGATATCATTAAGAAGAGGGGACCGACAGGGAAAACATCGCTATGCCTATCGATTAAATTAAAACGAAGCTGTACACAGGGCCAGAAATCTGACGAGTGGAAGTACAAGACGCACATTCTACCTCTTACCACACGCAAAAGGAGAACGACGAGATTTTACTCGTTTCATTGCAATTTACTCATCCCACATGAGCGGTGATCTCGTGGACTGAATCGACGCAGCAAGTAGAAAGTCATGACAATATAACGGTATAAAATACGCAACAAGCTGAAGTGATACATGTACTGAAAGCCGGCGACATCCCAACAAATCGTGAGGAAAGCGAAGTAAGACAATTTACATTTACCACGTCCACCGTAGGCGGTAATCTTGGAGTAGGAAGAACATACTGGCATAATAATAGAAAAAGAGGGAAGAAGCAGCCAGCAAATCCAACCCACAACACCCAAGAACTAACCGTTCAAGACAAGACAAAATGACAACGCCGCGTCCCCACGGAGTACGTGCAGTAGGGGTGCACAACCAAGCGATGACCGCTAGGCGAGGCCATATGGGTATAAAGTCAATTGCACTACTACACGTACACGCATTTCAAGGTCAAATGGCGGCAATCAGCATTGTACGCGTGTAATTTGTTTAAATGAATTTTTACCCCGTCAACCATTGCAGTGATCTCACGGTGAATTAAAGGGAAACAGCAAGAAGAAAGATAGGTGGGGGGGGGGAGAAATGAAAGAAATAGGACCTACCAGCAACCCCCGCCAACCACCCGCGTGTGAGCGTGAAATGGGTAGCCAACCACTTATTTTAACCTATAAATATAATTATAATATGGAGTAGTTGGATAGACGTCGCCTTTGGTGAAACAAAAGCAGGGGAGGCAACAAAGAATTTCTTGCCCGAATGGACCACACAAGAAGGGTGGTGTAATTTTGGATTTGTCTACCCATTATGGCATCTTATCTAATGTTGACTCTCAAAATCGAATTGCCTGTAAAATAAAGATAAATTAGGGGGAAGGGGGTCTATATATTATATATATATATATATATATATATGTAATATTAATAATTCTGAATTGGCCTTTCTTTGTGAGTCAAAGGCACCGTTACCAAGCCACTGAGTGTTAACAATTTTGCATAAAAGATCTAAATGATGGCAAGATGCTCATGGAGTCAGGGCGGAGGATAAAGAAAGAAACGCGACGGTTGTTATAACCAACAAACTAATAGTAATATTAATGAAGTTCATGTGTGCCCCTTCTCCAAGTCGCAAGGCATTACTCCGGGGGCGAAATTACATAGCATCTAGAGACCATGTGCAATATTTCCAGACATGTCATATCCATCGGATACCAAAGAACGAGTTCAAAAATCTAAGCCGTGTTAGGGTTAATAACCAAAGTTACACTCAACCTGACTGAGCCTTGAAAAATCTAGATGATAAGACAGAATCACATGTGCCTAACTGATAGTGATAGTGGAAAGCTGGGACATTCCACTGGACTAAGCATCTACCATCATTTTGCCAAACTGTACATCAGCATGCGGTGCACAGCCATTAAGTCGAAAAAACCCATTCAATACATAAACATTTAAACGCGGAAATACCCAACCAGACACAATAATAAAAAAATAAAAGAATAGAAAGTTACCGCTAGCGTTATCCTCCATGGAAAACAAACAATGACTACAAAAAGCTAACATTAAAACTAATTTTGTTTAAGAAAAATAAATACCAGAAGAAACATTTAAAAGGGAGGATAGTAAACGTTATATATTTCTATCGATCGTATTCTTAATTATCATGAAACATACGCCGGTAAATATTAATAAGTACCCTACTACGCCAATTTGGCTTAATTTAACGACCATGCGTTTCCCTACTTTTCTCTCTCTCCAGAAAAGAAAGAGAGAGAGAGAGAGAGAGAGAGAGAGAGAGAGAGAGAGAGAGAGAGAGAGAGAGAGAGAGAGAGAGAGAGAGAGAGAGAGAGAGAGGTTGAGATTTGAAGAAGATAAAAGGAGGAGACATGCCGACACAAGACAGTCAAGAGTTTGTGTACTTTTGAAATTTACCAAGATGAAAGACTTGTGAAAGAGTGAAATGAAAGCAGTAGGACCTACCAGCAGTACCTGCCAACCACACATGAGAGAGAGAAAGAGAGGGAGAGGGGGGGGGGTTGCTTGTTTCATTGAAATTTTCCCCGTCCGCCATTGCAGGGGGAATTATATGGAAACGTAACATGAAAGAGCAAAAGAAAGAAATAGTAGTATATTGTATTAAATAAAGAAGTAGAGCCTACCAGCACCGCCCGCCAGCCGCACACGGGAGGAAGGACACAGAGACAGACAGACAAACCTGTGTTTAGTGCCCAAAACAGATATGGAAAATTAATGACAAACATGATGAGTTGCACTAATTGACACCATCCATTTAAACCTACACGTCAATCAACACAACACACTACGAGCACAAGGGGCACGCACCAGATGGGCGTGATCAATCTTAACCCCGTGCTCAGTTCAAAGTAAAGGCTGTTTTTAAATACAAGCACAGAAGATTCTTAGTAGGCGGGGAGTAGATCTACGATGGTGCACACCAATGCGCAAATCTCCCTTTGAACAAACGTGTTGAGTTAGTTTATTCATTTGAGTGATTTCATTAAATCAACCCAGTCATATCAGAAGAAACAAATTGTTAAGCAAAAATACTATTACATACTAATGACAGAGTAACACTAAATAGAAATATATGATGAACAGAAGAAGTGAAAGCTTGCACACACAAAAATATCCCATGCAAGCAATATCTCTTGTAGTCAAAGAGTATCACATTCACATTGGCCTTCAAAGGCATGTCTTCACATCATCATTTAAGAATTCCAAGAAGACAAAGTAGACCAACAAAATAAACAAGGCATGCAGTAACACGTTGCCTAAGGCCATTTGAAATCGTCTGATAAGGCACAAAATAAATGTTACCTTCTATGTCACATATATACCAATGGTCATTTGAAATTGTCTGATAAGGCACAAAATAAATGTTACCTTCTATGTCACATATATACCAATGGTCATTTGAAATTGTCTGATAAGGCACAAAATAAATGTTACCTTCTATGTCACATATATACCAATGGTCATATGAAATTGTCTGATAAGGCACAAAATAAATGTTACCTTCTATGTCACATATATACCAAAGGTCATATGAAATTGTCTGATAAGGCACAAAATAAATGTTACCTTCTATGTCACCTATATACCAATGGCCATATGAAATTGATAACGCAGACAATAACAATAACATGTACCCTCGACGTCACCAAATAGTAATACACAAAGTATTACATTGATATTTTGATGGCAGGAAGCTCGTAATTTCCTATTTTATTGACTGTTCTGACATTGCAAACAGAAACATCGGTTTGGAGTAGAAAGACCTTAACTTCAAATTCACTATCCATCAGCATAAATCGAAAAGAAAGAAAAAATCAACAAAAACTAACATTGACAAAACAATTGAAAACCAAAAGTCAGTGCTTCAACATCAGTCTTAAGGGGGGAGGGAGGATGGGTCCTGAACACGTTATTAAAAATATTATTATTTAATTTAGATAATTTTAACCACTACCATTGTACTCCACATTTCTAAATTAGCTGAATGAAATTTTTTAAAATATCATACTGTTGCCATTGGAACGCCGCTATCTTGGATTTTCATTTCAAAACTACCTATAACTTCAGCCTTTTCAGTTATGAACAAACTTAACTATAACTTTCCAAACATGTCATTCGGTTCAATGTCTAGCCGCACCCAGTACCTTTTGAAAAAATAAATTAAACGATTTTGATTTTTATGAATTGTGTGAAATTTTTGGCAAATTTAATCACAAAAAATTCATTTTGCAAAAATTTAAAGAGATATCAAAACAAGCTACAGAGTGAATCCCCCCCCCCCGTTATAGATGTTATATACCAAATTTGGGGGCAATCAGATAAAAAAAGAAAGAAAAAAGAGATCGTATATCATTGTAAAAAGTAACATTTTTGAGAAAATCGCATTTTAAACAATTTTTTCCACACATATAAGAACAATATAATACTTTGATACATCATACAATCTTGAGAGACTATCAAATACTTCATGTCGACCCATTTCAACTGCTCTAGGTCCCTTATACACATGTCAGATGGCATTTTTACCTATAACAGGTGCGCAGAATGTTTCCCGCAATATTTGGCCGACCTTAACTAATATTGACAATAATCCATCAAAAGTACAATTTTCGGATAGAGTACTTGTGGTAGTTTAAATGCATACCAACTTATACCTTAGATAAAATTTCCGACTTTTATGGTACAACCAACATTTTTAAAAACATCGTATGAAATGAAAGAACCGATACTGAGCCTTTGTTATAGTATCAATGTGAAGGGAATAAACTGCTCTATCCAGTAGTGCAATAAACGAGATTTGTCCAAATTTGTGGTAAAAATGCCTTCCTAAGGATTCCCCAAGTACATTACAGAAACACCACATTGACTCCACAATGCACACCAATTAGAGTATAATACAGAAACGTCATTATTTTCCATTGATCTGGTGTATCATAGCTCCTACAACATATCATTAACTTGAAACAATTTGTGATTTGAGAATTCACGATAAAAGGATCACCGACACAAACTTGTATGGCAAATCTTATTACATGATGGTTGGCTTTACCATACAGGTCAGTCCATGTTTGCCAAACAGACAAGTCTACACAAGTTCAATGCGTCGTAACAGTTCCCTTACAAGTTACAAGTGTCATCATTCAAAAGTGATAAGTAAACATTCTTTTTCTCTCCCTTTCATATTTCCGTCCTAGATAAAAGTAAAGTGTTTTATCACATTTGTTGTAAAGCACTCTGAAACCCTGGCACTACATAATATATATACATTAAATGACGAGAAGAGAAAAAGATTTAAATAACAATTTGTTTCGGCATTTGGATATAAATTACACCATAATCATATCCATATCTCTTCTTTTGTTACAATCTGTCCCATATCTACACAATACTGACAATATAGACATGTGACAGCTTGTCCCATGCATATTAGCCTCTAATTCTAATCTAGTCCAACTAGAATATACTTTCTTTAATATTATTATTTTTTACAATGGCAAAATATTTTTTTTGTGTCTGTCGCTGTCAATGATGGACAACAGATTCAACAAATGGCAGTCAAATTAAAATGACAATGAAGAAACAGCAGGATGGCTTTTGTAAAGACATTCGATGGAATGGCTACAGTGCCATACACCACAAATGATCTCATACACACACTTAGTTTATCCATTCTCAATGAGGCTCTCCGGTTAAGTACCTAACGATACACTGAAAGATGTTGCTATGTACAATCTAAAAATAGCCATTAAACTTTTGTGATATTGAGTAGTTGTAAATTTAAAACATTACTCTCCTTACTGTAACCACTTGAACAAGTCTTGTCAAATTGCAAAATGTTAGTGATATTTTATTTTATCTAGGAAATTTTTGTTTTGTTTAATTCTGTCATCATCCTCCTATGTTCAAGTATCTATTTTGTGTCTTACTTGTAACATGAGTCAAGAGTATATAATATTGCCACTTTTCATATAACAAGATTATTATAGTGTGGGCCTTGCAGTAGTATAGACTATAGAAGCTACTCTGAATTTTATGATGAACGAATTGAATGCATACTATAAAGACTTTGAGGTTGTTGTCTCAACGTCACATTACAGGGGATACAAGAAGACATGGATGTAATGGTATAGGACGATTCTATTTTACTAAAGGAGTGATAGAGTTTTAAGGGTCTCAAAATATGGTAAAATATATATATATATATATATACATATATATATATATATATATGAGCATTTTCTATCATGTTTTCACGAGAATGGTGACAGCTGTTGTTTTCAAAGATAATTTATATCACAGAAAAACAAGGAATTCAGCCTTGGGCTGACATAACCGTCAACTATAAAAGTTAATATTTTTGTCTAAAGTATAGCAAGTTGGTACTCATTTTAATCAGCACAGTGTGATCTCAGGAAAATATCTGATACATTCTACGCAAGGGACCTATTAAGAGGAAGAGGAGAGAGAGGGGGGCACCAGGACTGGCGAGTTTTGGACCAAAAGGTTGATTTGCTTTTTTCATTGCAGAAAAATGTCCATATGACGTATAATTTTTTGAAATCAAAATATTTTGAAGGCAAAGGTAGGTAAAAACAGTCAAAATTTTGACGTAAATTACCCTAATACTCACTGAGAAAATGGCAGTAAAAACCCATATATTGGCGGTTAATCGCCAAATGTGGCAACACACGATTTGACCTCGTTTTGCCAACGCCGATCTACGCATTTCCCATCATTGTGTGATATAAGAGGCGTTGCGCGTCAGTGTGTATATAAACACGCGCACAAGCATAGGATATAGAGGGGGAAAAAACTGGTCATTTCGATGTGTTTTCAGAACAGTGCACATCTAAACCTAGATTTATAATCATATTTACATAAGTAACAATGACAGAGACTGTCAAAAGAGTAAGGGGGCTGCTACAACAAGAGAAACCCATCTGAAGCATTTGTTTTGTATTATTTTCTGTTTATTTTTTTACTTCTATTTTTCTCGAAATGTAGTTTTTCCACCCTAAAATTCTATCTCCTTTGCCATTTACTAAACGATTTGTATTATAACTGGCAAACAGGTTCCTCTAGTCAATGTTAATAGATTGCCTTCGTTTTTTATATATATATATTGTTAACTTTTGGAGAACATTTTTTTTGGTAATAAAAACGCCGTTTTTGTACATTCACGATATATAGTATTTTCAAAAATTAATTCTTTATTTTTAAAAATACAAAATATCAAAAAACCTGACGTCACTCTTTAGATATTGAATGGAAAAGACAATCTGCACAGATTTTGAGTGATTTTATTCATAACTAAGGGAGGAAATAGATTTTGAAAATTGAGTCATAATCCAATACGGCGGCCGTTTCTATAACAACCAAGGCCGCTACAAACTGTTCACTGATATAGGATGGCTGTATTTTGACAGTTACTCACGTACATACTAAAATTAAAAACATAGACTCAAAAGCAAAAAGAAAATCGCTTCAGGTGCCGCCCCCCCCCCTCCCAACACAGATAGAATTTGGAAATAATTGACTTTCAGAATTGTTGAGTTACCTCCTCATACAGGATATTCAACGCAATGGGTATTATTACTGACTGCATGTGTGTTGTTTTGTGGGTGTGTGTGTTTTTCTTGGGATTTTTATGACATGAAATATGTGCGCATGTGATTGACCGCAGTGGTAGAGAGAAGTGGCAATGATGGAATAGTATAGCGAGAGTAAGACTGCACATGCAATTTAGATCTACGCCTTCAATATTATACCAATCACCTATTTCGTCAATTACTTCGAGGAGATAGATCTACTAATAATAATATTAATGGCCAGTACACAATAATCAAGTAAGAGTAAGATCGTTGGCACCTTCATTTTCTTCCTACCCCCAACATACTAGCTGCAAGTACTAACTCAACATCTAACAAAGGAGGAGGCATTTTATATTACTTAATATTCTCACTCACCTCTCTCTCCCCAGTCGTAATAGTCATATCTCAATGCGGACAAGACGATGTAGACCTACGCATAATATTATAGTTATTGGTGGCCGTCACCCATTGTCACTCTGACCAGTACAGTATCAACCAGGTGCGAGTGGAGAAAGAAGAGACAGACAGTAGGCTATATGGCCGACCACATACTAACACCTGAGCAAATTTTACTTTGCGCGAAACTGGATCATGTGGTGCAGGGTGAAGTTAAGTGGAGGAGCGTTTAATAATCATTATAAAACAGGTACATTTTACTGACTACGGGCCGTGAAAAAACATAAAAAGTCTTAGTTAACTCCATGTTGATTTAAAGTTTAGTATGGACTAAAAAATGTGTTTGGGGTGGGACTGTCAAAAACATCAACTTTAATAAAAATCGACATTATCCAACATTCATTGTGCAACATATTAAAACACATGTGGCGCAATGGCCGGCTATTTGCGTCCTGCCCATAAAAACCTTGTAGCAAAGCTCAGCATTTGCAGTGTTCTTTTCGCCTACTACTAGCTATGTGCAGCAACGGCCACATTTTCTCCATGTGGTTGGAGGATGCACTTAAAATGTGTCTGTAAATAATATACATTTATATTGTTTTTCCACTGTGTGGCTCAAGTAAAGTTTAAAACTAGCAATCGGTCCAGACCTGCCGTTATTCCCGATTTAATCGGACTAACCCTGATGTTTTTATTGAAGATTTGCGAAATTCCGATTTTCCGTCGACCAATCCCAATTTTTGTGTAAAACAACAGCTGTCGTTGCCTGGACGGCATTGTTCCATATAATCAGCGTTTGGATATTATTTTTAATCGCCCAATACACGGATTTCGTGCCCATCCAGGATTCATGTTATTATGAGTAATGGTGTATCGATTCTTCTACATTATACTGCTCCCTTTGTCCATTCTTCAGGGTACTCGTGCTGTACTTGTTCGAGACTTCAAAATCGCTGTTATGATAAAGTGTTATTGAGGCCTACCGCGATTACTAGAGCCTTGAATTTGAAACTGAACAAGCAGATGATTTTCAATGACGTGTCAGAGAGAGAGAGAGAGATGCCGCACGTGTGTGTGTGTGTAAAAAGAGAAAAATAGAGAGCATTTTTGTGTACGCTTCGTGCGATCGCGAATGTATGTGAGTGTGTGTGTTAGAGAGGAGTGAGCAATTTATGAAGTGAAAGGCAAATGCAAGGAAGAATAGATGTTGGATGATAATTCACAGGTATATCATGCATGTCATGTCTGATCGGACAGCAGAAGGGGTGGGGTGGGCATATGTGTGTGAGGAAAGTGAATGTGAAAATACGATTGCAAGACAAGTGACCACTGATGAGAAAGAGAGGAAAGTGAGTGTGTCTTCCACTTTCAGTATGTAAACAATGAGTGGGAAGGAGACAACTGTACTGCTGATTGAGTACTAGAATTCAGGTTTTATAAGTGCGCGCAAGGGGGGGGGGGCTATTATAATGGATATTTTACCTGGGAAAAGGCGGAACTAGCGGCAACAATTACCGTATTATTATTAAGTTCAAGATTAGGTGACCGGCTGACTCTATACCCGAAATCGCTCATGTATCCTGACCTGACCCCCCCCCGATCCTGATGTTTTTACACCTATGTCCTGATTTTTTCGCATTTAAAATGGCAGATCTGTTGGTCAGACAATCAGATTTGAGAAAACTGTTTCTGGCTTTGCGTTATCAGCAAACCTTGGTGGTGCCCACTTAAATAGGTGTCAGGTTCAGGGTGCAAAGAACAGACCCTTCTGTTACAGTTTGGAGGGAGAAATGATTTTGTATTAAAGTGAATTGCCTTGACCACCCCTTTACACATTAAAATGGTATCTCATGTAAATTGTATGAATTTTGTTGTGTGATATTGAT
Source organism: Doris montereyensis (assembly GCA_037039925.1). Lineage (NCBI taxonomy): Eukaryota > Metazoa > Mollusca > Gastropoda > Nudibranchia > Dorididae > Doris > Doris montereyensis. The sequence continues at coordinate 142,720 of JAXRKP010000104.1, forward strand.
GTGATTTAGACCCAATCACAGGAGTACGCGTGTCGTAGTGGCTAGTCTTACGTAAAATGACCACAGCTGCCAATCATATTCTGCTCTTTCTTCATCATGGCTATGGGGCAGCTCTTTCAAACTCAACAATATTACTTGGCTTTATTAATAAAACTTTTTAGAATGTGCATAGATTTCACATCCAAATATAAACTTGAATTATACTATACTAAAGTTATGTGCATTTTTAGCATGAACCAGCCATGGCATTGGGCACAAGGAACCATGTGTGGTCACGTCAGAATTGGGCAGGCAAAGTGAATCGCAAACCCACAATGGGTAGCTTCAGACCTGTAGATTTTATCATTAGAGGCTATCTCTGTAACAATAAGAATAGTAGTAGTAACATCAGTATCATCATTCTAATTGCTATTTCCGCCACTACATATAACATGCTGATGATAGAAGGTACGATAATACTGTAAAAATGGAAGCAAACAGGCTTTAGTAACCGACAGCCTCCCCCTTAGATATGCTAGTTAACGCACACTGGAAGTGTGTTGTAACATAGTAAGCAAATACATTGTTTTAAATGGAAGACTACTATAATTAGGTCCCAACCAAGGGACATAATAAAAAAAACTCAATTTTGAAGGGTGAGATAAAAGGTTGGGGCTCAATTTTTGTGGAGGATAAAGAAAGAAAAGGAAGTGTGCAAGATTGCTTTCTCTCTCTCTCACAAGGTGACACGGCATGAAGCTAAGACATCAGACAATACATTGAAGATAAGACATGGAAACTGATACACACAGTGAGACAGTAAGACGAGCTAGCATTACTACACAGGACTGAAGTCTACCATTTTGCCAAGCAGATGGGAGTGAGTTTGAGTTACAGCTCTTGAAAAAGGGTTCTTTCAGTAAGTAAAAGTAAGATAATTTGCCTAAAAACATTGATGCTGTGTACTAAATGCATTGTTTTTGAAAAGAAAAAGTAAACTTGGAACACATTAGTATGGCATTATGTTACAAAGTATTGATATGAAAACGATGGAAAGACCCTCCTATTCCACCCCCCCAAATGTAACAAAAACATTGTTTAGTTTATATGTTGTTTCTCATATATGGCTGACATCCCATGTGTAAGAAATAATGCTTGTGAAATTTCTACTTTTGTAATCGTAATCAAAGACACGATACGATTGTGACAGATCTTTCTTTCATGTCGTGGGTCTTTCAGCCAGCTACGTGTAGGTGTTCTAAATGAAAGTATGAATACAAATTTAACCCCCATGATATTTGGTCCGCTGTATCGTAGGCTTACTGGAAAAAAAGAAGTTATTTCATACCACCCCTTACCCTGAAAAAGAAGTGTACTCATACACTTTACAATGGAAACAAATAGGCCAAGACTATAGATCTAGCTCTCATTGTGGGATGCAAATCTAGATCTAGACTTTAAAAGTAGAAGCAGTTCCAGTTCTAGGGCACTGTGGGCACAAGCATGCTTAGCATGTGCATAGGGCCATACTCCATTGTCATAGGCGCAATACAGTGGCATGGGTGGGGGTACTCTCATTGATTGTTTCTTCCTGAAAATACCACTTTTCAGAATCATTTTAACCTTTAACATTTAGAAACTACAGTGGTGTGGTCTTGGTCTTGACTTAGTTTACTCTGATTTACGCTTGATTAAATGCCACTCAAGGGAAGTACTATATGCTTAAGTGGCCGCAATTCGGGCAATTAGATCTAGAACTGATTTCTATTTCTTTGTTTCTGTTCGCAAATGCCAAAAGGGCAAGTGCAGATGGTTTTACAATTTGAAATGAATTTGTGTGGACGTTGTTTAAATTGATGTGGTCTGAGCATTTGTAATGCTAGCTACTTGATCTAGGTCAAGAACTAGAACTAGATCTAGAAAAACAGCTCAATAGCCAATTTGTGTGTTTTGTGAATAGGTTTTTTGGGTAATGAACTAAATTCAGCAATCCAGACATTCCATTTGACCACATTTGCGATTCTTTTAATAAGTCCCTTTTCACTAGATTTGTTGAGGTTCAACGACCTTTATTCTGTTTTGGATTAATTCCATGTGGAAGAGAATTGTTCAAAGAAAATTTAGCTCTGAGTCCTAAATATTTTTTATTTTTTGCAGTGATCACGTGATTATTGAAATTTCAAAAGATTTTCGTTATTTGTAACAACTGATGTCTAACAAATGAACACACATTAAGAGCTACCAAAAAAACAGTTGAAAAATTACGCCGTTTTTTGACATGAAAGAAACGAAAATTCTGTAAAAGACATAAAAAACTCATGCCTAAATGAGAAAGGAGAATACTGGGTCTACGAGACATTGTGGTCGGACAAAAAATCTTTTTTTCATTGATCAATAAATAATATTGCAATGCATCCTTTTGTAGTTCAATCAGTCATTAAAATCATGAAATTTTGTTTTTAAGATTGTCTAAGCTTTGCATGGAATAAATATTATGTTTTTTCGATTACCTAACGGCCATTCTGTCATGTTTGATAGACCGTGGTTTAATCTTCTTCGTTGCAAGAGCTAGCTTTGGAAAATATTTCTTTTATGTAAAGAAGTCCGGCAATCAATTAGGTTAAATGAACCATTATGTTTAATAAATAAAGACAAGACCTTTGGCAATAACAATTTTGAAGCTCACAATGATATTTTCGTCTTCGTTATGCACAGTCTTGGGCTTGGCATAACAGTGTTTTATTACTAAACGCATTTCATTCTGAGAAAGAACCTGAGAAAATAATACTAATAGCACAGGTTCAATTAGAGTTCAAGATTTGCCAGTGATCCCTCCGTATAGACGCAATTATTGATCGATAAAGACAAGCATTTGTGCTAGTCTATCCTAGCTCTGACTGTAGATAGTTAGAGATGGGGTGGGTGGTGATGGGGGAGAAGGAGAATCTTATGATGAAAAGTTTAAATGAACTTTTCTTTCCTAATCTTTTCTAAGTTTAACCTACTGTAATCAGAACAGTTGCAGGGTTTCAGGAAATAATCATAAGAGCTGTGCATAACAATTACAATGATGACATTCTGCGGAAAACTACAAAATTCTTCCAGGTTGTATTTCTCTTAATCGTTAAAATTTATTCGTGAAGTTAAAAGTAGGATTTGAGCAGAATGGTTAGTAAACGTAATAAGGATAGCTAGCTCAGATTGGTTTTCTTTTTCATCATTTGATTTCTGATCAACACAATGTCACCGTCGTGAAAGGTTTCGGGAAACACAAACACAGACTTAGTACATCTTATTGAGAACTAGGAAAGTCAGGAAACTCTCACAAACCAGATGCCCAGCATGTTACGTCACTAAATAAACGCTAAGGAAACCTCTGAAAAGACGGACGCTGAGCAGTTCACGTAACATTACGACTGGCGTTGGACCTAGAATTTTACAGTTATGTTCCCCTTACTGAAAAACATGACTTTTAAAAGCTAATTTACTTGCTCCACAGTCCTTTGCTATCTCTTAAAGTCATATATCTGGAAAGCTTTAACATGGTGGATTAAACTTGTTAAAAAATATAACATGTATATTTTGACAAAAGAGGAAATGGGAATGGACTGGTCTTTTCTGAGAGTTATGCCTTTGTTTTGTTTGGGGAAATGAGAGGTTAGGGAAAGAAGGTGAGTGGTGAAACATTGTAATGCTTTACTAATCTAGGTCAAGAACTAGAACTAGATCTAGACTAAGCTCATTCCATTTTGCAACTGCATTTTCAAAAAGTTAGAGATCTAGATTTGTTGATGTTACATCTAGGTTGGTATTGCTGGATTCTAATTAATCTAAATTTAGCTCTAGATTATAAACTTTTAGCTTTTATATTGATATTATTGTATATTTCATCCAATGACCTTCTTGACTAAAGACATCACAACTGAAACTAACAACTAACACTGTGACTAACAAGACTTCCAAGTTCGATTACATTCACAGGAAAGAAAAGAAAATTCATAATAAACTCATGCCTGCTGAGAAACAATTGCAATAATCAAAGGTGATGAAACATTGTATATACAACTAAATCTTTAGCTCATTTGAAATAATATCCAATGCATAAACCGTTGTTTCAATCAGATGGGTGAATAATTACTAGACTACTGAGCATTGCACTGTAACGGTATGCATACCAAATAATGATCAAGAAGTCACTATAAGATCTACTTGCTTCTTTTCGTCATGTTTGATCCGTGGTTTGGCTTTAGACCGCTTCTTGCGGGCAAGAGCTAGGAAGAAAAATATTTCATTGTAATATGGTAAAAGCGTGATAGAAGAGTTAAAAGATACCATTTTTTTAAAAATAATTGCAAACCTTTCCGTGGAATTTTGGAGCTCATCTTGTATTTTCCTTCGTTTTGTTCCCTAACGCGCATGCGTAGTGTTGCTTAGTTGCATTCTGGGAAAGAACCTTTTCGAACGGCTGTTCTGAGGAGTCATTGCGAAGAGGAATAGTGTGATCAATTTCTTTTGTTATGTCCCATATAGATGAGTCATAATCTGCCTATCCTATAATACTCATGTAATAATAAATATTATCGATTTGCGATACTCAGATGACTATCGTCAAAGCACATCTTCTTTATGTAAAAAGTTTAAATGAACTTTTCTTTCCTAATCTGTTCTAAGTTTAACCTACTGTAATCAGAACAGTTGCAATGTTTCAGGAAATAATCATAAGAGTAAACAAATGAAATAACAATTACACTGATGACTGTTCAGTGGAAAACGACAAAATTCTTCAGGTTGTATTGGGCTTATCTGTGGCTTTGTTTTATTTCTCTTAGTTTTTCTTTATTCGTGAGTTAAAAGTAGGATTTGTGGTGCAATAGGTTTCTCAAAGCTCAGCGATTCTCTCTCTTTCTTTCTCTGATGTTGAAGCTCTCTTGGGAGGTTTCTTCACCTTGATTTCCTCATGTCTCACGTATGAATGAGTAGGCTCTGCCAAGCTATAGGCAGAGAACAATCATCTACAGTGTTAGTACGGGCGTCTAAGATGTCATCCATGTCGTAATATAAGGTTAATTAAGCTCACTGAGGCTGAAAAAGACTTTGAGTGAAATGGTCCGTTGGGAGATGAAGGATGTTAAGTCGGTGAGCCTAAACCATATACATGGACGAGGTTTTAAATATGAACTTTCATTCTATCTTCATCTCTCTATTTCTTTTAATGTATAGGAGCAGGAGCATTAAAGTGTTCAAAATAGCACTCATAAGAAGAAGACAGAGGATAACAAATAGAAGAGAATGGACTGGACAAATCTGATGAGAGTTAATGTGAGTGTTTTCGTTTACCTATGAGAGTTAGGGAAAAGAAAAAAGCTACGAAATGCGGAAATATCAAAATTGAGTGAGCGATTTTGATTTAGATATGCATGCTTAGGAATTGTGAACTCTATTTCAGGTTTCAAAAAATGTTATGGAAAAAAGGCAACAAACTGTGCATGTGGCATGTAAAATGTTCCTCATTACTGCCATTTTACAATATATATCTTTTTCTCTTTTCTTTGTCATTTATACCCAACATATTATCATCCATGTCTTCTGTGGGACTGCATGCAATATTCGATATGGCACGTCGTATTGACGGTCGATTTTGAAGTATGGCTTAAGTTTCTTCATTAAGGTGAGCACTAAAATCTATATGCTTGAACTCATTTGAGGATCACTTTTTGAGGATCGACGCCACTCTCGTATATATATTCAGCGAATGGGTCTTTTTATCAACACAATAAGTACCGATAGTAGTAGTAGTAGTAGCAGCAGCAGCAGTAATAGTAGTACTACTACTATCTATAATAGTATTACTCTAACTACTGCTCTGCTGCTGTTGTGCTGCTGCTGCTGCTGCTGCTGCTGCTACTGCTGCTACTGCTGCTACTGCTACTACTGCTGCTGCTACTACTACTGCTGCTGCTACTACTCTACGGTACTACTACTGACTATTTTTGATTATGATTGCTGATGTTCTTCTTATTCTTGTGTTGGTTTTGCTTGTTCCTGTGCTTTTCATGATTATGTTTACTAAGAATGATCTTGTTTTGTTCTTTATTGTCATCGTAGTCAGTATTTACTATTATGTGAATTAATATGGAAATCTGGTATACTGTTATGGATAGTATATAGGCTTCGTGGGTTTAAAAAAAACCTTGAGCCTTCAATTTAGCCTACAGTAATTACTCACAGCTGTGCATTTGAAAAACTTTGCCTCGGATCAGTCTTTTCTCATAGGGAGTATGCCTGGTGATCGTAAATGGGTTTGGGGAAAAGATGAGGGTACCAGGGGATTATTGATTAGTTGTGTATAGTATGATATGTATGTACGGTCATATTGATTATGCTGTGTAAATGATCGGTCTGTACGGTTTTTCTCTTGAGGTATAGTATGATCTGTATGTACGGTCTATATTTCTCTCTAGTATGATATGTATCTCGTAATATCTCTGTCTCTTTCTGTCTGTCTCTATGTCTCTCTAATATCTCTGTTTCTTTGTCTCCCTGTCTCTCTCTCTCTCTATCTCTCTTCTCTCTAGTCTCTATCTCTCTTCGGTAATATATTGTCTTCTCTCTAATTATCTCCCCTCTCTCTCATCTCTTCTCTCTCTCTCTCTCTGAAATCTCTGTCGGAGTTGAAATAAATTCTGTTGTGTATAGTATCCCTCTGTATCTACGGTAATATATTATCTCTCTCTCTAATCTCTGTGTCTCTCTCAGGGGTAATCTCTCTCTCTGTCTATAGATATAACATATCTATGTATCTCTCGGTAATATATCTCTCTCTCTCTATCTATTATTGCTCAGTACACTCATATTATCTTCTGTATCTTACATATGTACACGTTTTCTCTTACACACTTGTATATTCTTCTCTCTCTATATTGTGTCTCTCTCTGATATGTATGTCGGTAATATATCTCTTGTGTCTCTCCTATGATATTATCTCTCGACAGTTAAGCTAATTCTGTATAGTATAATATGTACCGAAAGCTTCATTGACGTGTCATATTAAGTATTGCCAGCAGATGTCTCGTGCACCAGCTGTTAAAAAACAACATCATCTACGATAGCACGGGGAATGCAGATGTCATCCTGACTTTCTCTGTGTAGAAGGGTTGGGGGTGGAGGCAGGGGGGGGGGTGCTTTGTCGTTGAATAGAAATACCATAATATCGTATTTGATCCCCTTTTGACGTATTCTAAATATCCAACCACACCCCTTTAAATCATGTAAAAGCAGCTAACTAAACCATTAACACTTGTACATGCACACCAACCGGTTTCAATAAATTTTAAATCTGAGGCCACTCAGATTGTCCACGTATCGTACTACGAAGAATCTGTAAGATTAAGAATATGACTACGGTGTCGTATGCTTATGCGAAATGGTTGAAAATTGGCCATGGTCTGGCCATCTGCTAGATATTACCAAGGTGTATAATAGAGGACGTGAGTGTTTGCAAACCAAATCCTGAAATCATGTCATATCCTCTTTCTTTCGATGTTTTCTTTGACTTTATCACCACCACGTACATTAGCATTGAATATTTATCACACTTTAACTGCTGCTCATTTTACAACGGATAAGAATATGAATATTGCGTGAAGAAACATATATCTATTTCCTTAATATGTTCATGGAAAAGAAAAACGAATCCAACAAACTAATAACGGAAATAAGAGAGTTAATTCTGTTTGAAATGATTTTCTTTAATTTGGCCATGTGTGTATGCGAATATATATTTTTAATGTTTATTTGATCACTGATAAAAAAAATAATTACGTCCGCCACTTGACAGTCTGTTCGGGACTGAGCGTTTTGTTATGATATGTATGTACGGTAATATATTGATTATGTTGTGTATAGTATGATATGTATGTACGGTAATATATTGATTATGTTGTGTATAGTATGATATGTATGTACGGTAATATATTGATTATGTTGTGTATAGTATGATATGTATGTACGGTAATATATTATTGATTATGATTGTGTAATATATTATTAGTATGATATGTATGTACGGTAATATATTGATTATGTTGTGTATAGTATGATATGTATGTACGGTAATATATTGATTATGTTGTGTATAGTATGATATGTATGTACGGTAATATATTGATTATGTTGTGTATAGTATGATATGTATGTACGGTAATATATTGATTATGTTGTGTATAGTATGATATGTATGTACGGTAATATATTGATTATGTTGTGTATAGTATGATATGTATGTACGGTAATATATTGATTATGTTGTGTATAGTATGATATGTATGTACGGTAATATATTGATTATGTTGTGTATAGAATGATATGTATGTACGGTAATATATTGATTATGTTTGTATAGAATGATATGTATGTACGGTAATATATTGATTATGTTGTGTATAGAATGATATGTATGTACGGTAATATATTGATTATGTTGTGTATAGAATGATATGTATGTACGGTAATATATTGATTATGTTGTGTATAGTATGATATGTATGTACGGTAATATATTTATTATGTTGTGTATAGTATGATATGTATGTACGGTAATATATTTATTATGTTGTGTATAGTATGATATGTATGTACGGTAATATATTGATTATGTTGTGTATAGTATGATATATATGTACGGTAATATATTATTTGTGTATAGTATGATATGTATGTATGGTAATATATTATGTTGTGTATAGTATGATATGTATGTACGGTAATATATTGTGTTGTGTATAGTATGATATGTATGTACGGTAATATATTATGCTGTGTATAGTATGATATGTATGTACGGTAATATATTATGCTGTGTATAGTATGATATGTATGTACGGTAATATATTATGTTGTGTATAGTATGATATGTATGTACGGTAATATATTATGTTGTGTATAGTATGATATGTATGTTCCGTAATATATTATGTTGTGTATAGTATGATATGTATGTACGGTAATATATTATGTTGTGTATAGTATGATATGTATGTACGGTAATATATTATGTATTGTATAGTAGTATGATATGTATGTACGGTAATATATTATGTTGTGTATAGTATGATATGTATGTACGGTAATATATTATGTTGTGTATAGTATGTATATGTATATATATATGTTGTGTATAGTATATGTATTATGTAATATATGTATAGTATGATATGTATGTATTGTATATATGATATATGTTGTGTATAGTATGATATGTATGTATGTATGTAATATATTATATTGTGTATAGTATGATATGTATGTACGGTAATATATTATATAGTATGTATGTATAGTATGATATGTATATACGGTAATACATTATGTTGTGTATTATGTTATAATATGTATATGTATTGTGATATATTATGTTGTGTATAGAATGATATTATGTATGATATGATTTACATATTAATTATGTTGTGTATAGTATGATATTATGTTGTGTATAATATGATAATGTATTTTATGTTGTGTATAGTATGATATGTATGTACGATAATATATTATGTTGTGTCCCATTATGTTGTGTATGTGATAACATATATATGTTGTGCCCTATAATATAATAGTATGATATGTATGTACGGTATATATATTATGTTGTGTATAGTATGGTATATAGCACTTTATAATTTAGCTATTCTATTGTCATTCATTCTGTTATGCCCAATATATTAGTTGATTTATTTCTATCTTAGTTTATATTATGCTTTGGCTTGATCTCTTATCGTTGTGTTTTCTGATTATGTACGGTAATATACTATCTTTGTATAGTATGATATGTATGTACTGTGATATATTATGTTGTGTATAATATGATATGTATGTATTGGTAATATACTATGTTGTGTATAGTATGATATGTATGTACTGTGATATATTATGTTGTGTCTCTTAGTTTTTAGTATGATATGTATGTACGGTAGTATACGAAATTGTATAGTATGATATGTATGTACGGTGATATATTATGTTGTGTGTATAGTATGATATGTATGATATTTACGGTAATATACGATGTTGTGTATAGTATGATATGTATGTACTGTGATATATTATGTTGTGTATAAGTATGTTATGTATGTATGTACGGTAATATACGATGTTGTGTATAGTATGATATGTATGTACTGTGATATATTATGTTGTGTATAATATGATATGTATGTACGGTAATATACAATATTGTGTATAGTATGATATGTATGTACGGTGATATATTATGTTGTGTATAGTATGATATGTATGTACGGTAAATATATTATGTTGTGTATAGTATAATATGTATGTACTGTGATATATTATATTGTGTATAGAATGATATGTATGATATGATCACATATTAATTATGTTTGTGTATAGTATGTTATGTATGTAAGGTAATACACTGTTGTGTATAGCATTATATATGTATAGATATATATGTTCCTCTGTGATGATATATTTATTAATTTGTATTATGTTGTGTATATCCTTCTTTTTCTTCCCAGACAGCTTATGTATTTTTATATGTATTTATTGTATAGAATAATATATTCCTTGTTGTGTATAGTATGTTATAGAATGATATATATATTATGTATGTGTGATCTATTCATGATATGTATTTAGGTAATATATTATGTTTGTATAGAATCCATATGTCTTTAGGGTAATATATTATGTTGTGTATAGAATGATATGTATTTTGAGGTAATATATTATGTTTTGTATAGAATGATATGTATGTACGGTAATATATTATGTTGTGTATAGTATGATATGTATCCATTGTACGGTAATATATTATGTTGTGTATAGTATGATATGTATGTACGGTAATATATTATGTTGTGTATAGTATGATATGTATATACGGTGATATATTATGTTGTGTATAGTATGATATGTATGTACTTTGGTGATATATTATGTTAATATATTATGTTGTATATATATTATGTTGTTCTATAGTATGATATGATATATGTACGGTTAATATATTATGTTGTATATAGTATGATATGTATGTACTGTGATATATTATGTTGTGTATAGAATGATATGTATATACGATCACATATTAATTATGTTTGTATATAGTATGTTATGTATTTAAGGTAATACACTAAGTTGTGTATATTTTCTATAATATGTATGTATGGTGATATATTACGTTGTGTACAGTATGATATGTATTTACGGTAATATATTATGTTGTGTATAGAATGACATGTATTTACGGTAATATATTATGTTGTGAATAGAATGATATGTATGTACGGTAATATATTATGTTGTGTATAGAATGATATGTATGTACGGTAATATATTATGTTGTGTATAGAATGATATGTATGTTTGGTAATTTATTATGTTGTGTATAGAATGATATGTAGCCTGTATGTACGGTAATATATTATGTTGTGTACAGTATGATATGTATGTACGGTAATATATTATGTTGTGTATAGTATGATATGTATGTACGGTAATATATTTTGCTGTGTATAGTATGATATGTATGTACGGTAATATATTATGTTGTGTATAGTATGATATATATGTACGGTAATATATTATGTTGTGTATAGTATGATATGTATATACGGTAATATATTATGTTGTGTACAGTATGATATGTATGTACGGTAATATATTATGTTGTGTATAGTATGATATGTATGTACGGTAATATATTTTGCTGTGTATAGTATGATATGTATATACGGTAATATATTATGTTGTGTATAGTATGATATGTATGTATAACGGTAATATATTATGTTGTGTATAGTATGATATGTATATACGGTAATATATTATGTTGTATATAGTATGATATGCATGTACGGTAATATATTATGTTGTATAGAATGATATGTATGTACGCTAATATATTATGTTGTGTATAATATAATATGTATGCACGGTAATATATTATGTTTGTGATAGTATGATATGTATGTATGGTAATATATTATGCTGTGTATAGTATGATATGTATGTACGGTAATATATTATGTTTTGATAGTATGATATGTATGTACGGTAATATATTATGTTGTGTATAGTATGATATGTATTTATGGTAATATATTATGTTATTATAGAATTATATAGTATGTATGTAATATATTATGCTGTAATAGTATGATATGTATGTACGGTAATATATTATGTTGTGTATAGTATGATATGTATTTACGGTAATATATTATTTTGAGTACAGTATGATATGTATTTACGGTAATATATTTTGTTGTGTATAGTATGATATGTATTTACGGTAATATATTATTTTGAGTACAGTATGATATGTATGTACGGTAATATATTATGCTGTGTATAGTATGATATGTATGTACGGTAATATATTATGCTGTGTATAATATGGTATGTATGTACGGTAATATATTATGTGTATAGTATGATATGTATGTACGGTAATATATTATGTTGTGTATAGTATGATATGTATGTACGGTAGTATACGATGCTGTGTATAGAATGATATGTATGTACGGTAATATATTATGTTTTGATAGTATGATATGTATGTACGGTAATATATTATGTTGTGTATAGTATGATATGTATTTAGGTAATATAGTATGCTGTGTATAGTATGAATGATATGTATGTAAGGTAATATATTATGTTGTGTATAATATGATATGTATGTACGTTAATATGTTATTTTGTGTATAGTATGATATGTATTTACGGTAATATATTAATTGTGATATGTATTTCTTTCTTTCTTTATCAGCTCCCATTTTACCTTCCGGTATATGTGTTTTAGATGTCTGAAATGATATTTCTCCAGGCTGCCCTGCCCTGACACTTTCCTGTTTCCTTCCGTGAAAGTTAAATTTCTTTGCGTTATTGCCAATTTTATATCTTCTTCCCACTTTCTCCGAGATCTGCCTTTTGGTCTTTTACCTTGAGTTTTAGCACTTTATACTGATTTAGCTATTCTATTGTCATTCATTCTGTTAACATGCCCACACCATCTCAGTTGATTTATTTCTATCTTAGTTTTTACGCTATCTGCTTTGGCTTGATCTCTTATCGTTGTGTTTCTGATTTTTGTCTCTTTTAGTTTTCCCTTCTACTCTTCTTAGATATTTCATTTCGGCTGCCTGTACTCTACTGTATTCCCTACTGTCTAAGGTCCAGGGTTTCACTGCCATAGACCTCTAGAGTAGGACAATAAACTAATGTTTTATATTGCCATTTTGGTTTTGTTGGCAATTCTTGTTTACCAACAAATGCCTTTTCTAGATGGTTCTATATTGCACTTGTTGGCTGTTTGGATTCTCTGGCTGATTTCTTCTCTTAGTTTTCCCTCTGAGTTAATCATTACTTCTAAGTAATTGTAGGTTTGAACTTGTTCTAAAATCTCCCCACCTAATTTAAGATTTTGTGTGTTAGCTTCCTTAGTTGCTACATTGTTTTGGTTTTCTTTGCATTTACTCTCATTCGTCTTTTATTTAATTCATTTTCATTATGTTGATATTTGACTGGAGGTCCCTTTCTGATTTTCCAAAATGAACTAAATCATCAGCAAATGAAAGCATTGATACATTTACTGGTTTGAGCTTCCACATATCTATCAACATTCATTTTCTTCATTCTTGTGTAGTGCCAAAACTACCGATTCAGCCTTATTCATCAGTCGTCTGCCACCTGTTTGGTCTTCCATGCTTGTTGACATATTGCATGTAATAGTTTCTCTGTCTCTTCTCTCTTTCTCCTCTCTCTCTCTTCCCCTCTCTCTCTCTCTCCCTCGCCAACCACTTGCCCGCTCGGCATCTTTACTTTTTTCTTTACTAAATTTCATTCTCTCTCTCTGGAAGATAGATCTAGGCTACAACACAATCAGTAGTTTTCTCTCGTCTTGATAATCTGTCTCTCTCTCTCTCTCTTTTCTTGGTTTTTTAGTTTCTGGATAAATTTGATCTGCTCCTGGGGCTTTTCATAATTTGGACTTTTATTATAGCTGTTTGAAGTTCTTCCATTGAGATATCTATATCTTCATGTTTCGATTACTTGTTACTCTTAATAATTGATCTGTACTCCTTGTTTCATATGTTCTGGGGGAATTATGTAATTGGTGAAAATACTTTCTCCACTTTTCCATGATTTTGCTGTCTCCTTTCATTATTTCTCATTTGGCGTTCTTAATTTGTTGTATTGGGCATGCTCTTCATTGCTCCCAGAACAGCTTTTGATTTCCTTGATAGCTTTATTGAAGGCTTTGTCCAAACTCTTCCCACTGTTCCTGTTTTGCTTTCCTAACTTCCTCTTTGGCGATAGTTCTTTTACTCACGTAATCTATACTACCCTCTGTTTTTCTTTGTTTGCAAGTATTTCTTCCAGGCATCCTTCTTTTCTTTGCTCTTAGTCTTGACATTCTCATTCCACCATGCTATGCTTTCTTATCTCCTTTAATTTGTTTTCCTAGGGACGGACCTCTTCCGTACAACCGAGGAGTGTTTCTTTATACATCTATTCTTTTTATTGTGCTATTATTCAGATCCATCTGTCTTTCACTAATAAATCTTTTCATTCTAGATTGGTATACCTGTTTTACTACTGGTTTATTTAGTTCTTCTATTTTGAGTTTATTAGCCTTTCTTCTCTTTCCATTTCTGTTTGTTTTCTTCAGTCAGTAATCTCATTTTGGCTATCACTAGGTGATTATCACTTGATATTTCAGTTCCTCTGCTTACTCTAGCATCCATTGTACTGTAAAAAAGGGAACTGCTAACTATTATGTAGTCTATCATTGACTTTTTCACACCTGTCTTCATTTACTCTTGTATATTTGTGGATATCTTTATGAGGAAAAAAGGAATGTATTAGCTATTTTTACATTATTCTTTAGGCAAAAATCTATTAGTCTCTCCCCATTTGGAGAAGTTGTTGTCTCTCATTCTTTTACCTATTCTCCTCTGACGTTTCTACATTGTTGCCTACTCTAGCGTTTAACTCTCCTAAAACCATTAATTCCTGTTTGGGTTTGAGGTTCTCTGGGGGCAATTTTTAAATCATTTTGGGAAGATATCTTTTTCTTCTTTGGTGGCTTCATCGTTAGGTCCATAAGCTATTTTTTAATAATTTAATTTCTCTTCCTTTTGGTTTGATATTTATCTCTAATAGCCGTGGACGTACAAATTTCCAACTTTCTAGTAGCATTTCTTGCCTTTTATGCATTAGGAATCGACTCCTGCTCTAGCTCTATCTTTGACATCTACTCCTGAGAAGATTAAAGTATGAATTTTGTCCTACATTTTCAAAATTCCTTATCCTTTTTTCTTTGTTTCTGTAATAGCGTAAAATGTTTGGTTTTTTGCAATTTTTCCATTACTTGCCCTTACATTTTTCCATGTTCCAAAAATCAGTGGTTAAAATTGTCTATGTAAATTTTCCAGAGTCGTCTTCGGAAATTCAAAGGCGTAGGTATATAATTTGATATACTACTTTTGAATCTGTTTGGTTACAACATAAATAAGGGGAAAACTACACCACTAAATACCTATGGTAGAATATATGGGGCTGTTTATAGTTGAGGTATTTACTTATAAAAGTACAGTAGGTATCCTATGGTAATTGTTATTTTCTGTCAGGGTTAGCCAACTACTTCAGTTAATATAGTCATTAAAAATGTATTACATGTTGTTATTTGCTGTCAGGATTAAGTCCCCTTAGCCTTTGGTCAGTCAAGACCAGCCTGCAAACAGTAATTTTATTAACTCCCTTAGATTTTGGTCAGTCAAGGCCTTCCTGCAAGAAGCAGGATATGATCATCTTTTACGGTAACCTGTCCACTGCTATGATATGTATTTACGGTAATATATTATGTTGTGTTATGATATGTATTTACGGTCGCATTATTTTGAGTACAGTATATGTATTTGTAATATATTATGTTGTGTAAGTCTGATATGTATTTACGGTAATATATTATAACAGTATGATATGTATTTACTGTTAATTATGTTGTGTATAGTATGATATGTATTTACGGTAATATATTATTTTGAGTACAGTATGATATGTATTTGGTAATATATTATTTTGAGTACAGTATGAATTCCTATATTATGTTGTGTAATAAATATTCACAATGTTGAATGGCTGATACGTAAAAGATAAGATAGGTCCTTGTTAACATTCTACAAAGGAAGAATAATAAGTAGAAAAAGAATAATAATAATAATAATAATATTAATAATAATAAAAATAATAATAATAATAATAATAATAATAATAATAATAATAATAATAATAATAATAATAATAATAATAATAATAATAATTAAAAAACAAAAAAGAAGAAGAAGAAGAAGAAGAAGAATAGCTAAGAAGAAGAAGAAGAAGAAGTCTTGTTAAATCTGAAGAAGAAGAAGAACAGAAGAAGAAGAGAAGAAGAAGAAGAAGAAGAAGAAGAAAGGAAGAAACGAAGAAGAAGAAGGAGAAGAAGAAGAAGAAGAAGAAGAAGAAGATGAAGATCAAAAGGGAGGAAGAACACAAAGGAGGAGGACAGAAGAAGGATGAAGAGAAAGAAGAAGAAGAACCAAGGAGAAGTAGGAAGGAGAGAAGGAGAAGATAAGAATAAGAATGAGAAAAGAAGAAGTAAAGATGAAGAATTTAAAGAAGAAGAAGAGGAGGAGGAGGAGAAGGAAGATCAAAAGGGAGGAAGAACATAAGAGGATGAGGATGAAGAGAAAGGACAAGAATAAAGATTAAGAATAAGAATGACAATAAGAATAAGAATAATAAGAATTTTAAAAAGATAAGAATAATAACAAGAATAAAGATTTATAAGAATATGAAAAATAATAAGACTAAGACTAAGAATGAAAATGAGAATCAAGAATAAGAATACGAATAAGAATAAGAATAAGAATAAGAATAAGAATAAGAATAAGAATAAGAATAAGAATCTAGAATAAGAATAAGAATAAGAATAAGAATAAGCATAAGAGTAAAAATGAGAAGAAGAAGATAAAGAAGAAGAAGAAGAAGAAAACAAAAAGTAGAAGAAGAAAGAGAAGAAGAAGAGGCAGATGAAGAAGAGATAAAAATAATAAATAAGAATTTATGGCGGATTACAATAAAAAAAGCATTACAAATAAATGCCGCTGAATGGTGAAGCAAATCAGGTCAAAGATCTGAAAAGATTGTTCTAATATCTTTGATCACGTTCAACGTTTATATTATAGTTGTTCCATCTTATTTCAGGCTGATAAGCCATTTATATTGAAGTGACACTGAAAAAAATCAGATAGTTGTAAACTACACGATAACAAAGGTAATAAATAAAACATATATAATTAAGCATGAATTATCATTTTGAATATTGATGTTATCTTTCTGTAATAAGAAAATTAGTAAACTATGAATTGGACCCATGCTGTGAAATGAATATCCTAAAAATAAAGAATCATGGTTATGATATATGAATGCTAAAGGATTCAAAATAAATATTATCAATGGCATGGTAAATGTTTTATCAATGACACTTGCTGCATAAATGATCCTCAAAAGAAGTGACAATAAAGTATTCTAGTGGACGGAAGTTTTCTTCACAGCCAATGAGCTAATGGTGAAATATCAATCATATTATATATATATCATTCAATATTATATTAATTAAAACAGTACATTATACTTTGAAAAAGATAATTTTAATCAATTGTGAGACATAACAATATCACAATTTAACCTGAATATAACCCAGAATTAAATAGTATGCATGTAAATTAACTAAAACATTAATCATTTGTGATATCGATGAAAGTATAGAAGAAACTGCAAATGCGCTAAATGGAAAGTTGTTGTGGTTTTTTCTCTCCTCAAAAAATTTGAACTTCAGAGCGCATTGATAAGAATGTGATAAATGCTACAAGTATATTGTCATCTTTATACAGTTCATATTCTGCTCATATTAAAAAAAAGAACAAAATACTATTCAAAATACTATTTATTAGGAAAAAGTTTAACGCGGGAGAGATCACATAAATCGTTGTCATGTGTGTTTGCCCATTGTGTCCCTTTCATCTGAGTGCCTCCTTCATAAGAACTTTTTTTTTTTTTTTTTTTTTTTTTTCAACATGAATCACATCTTTAGCCCTCTGGTCTGAGGGAGCAAATTTCAATTGAATCAACGAAACAATGCAAAATGTATGTAATTGAATCCATAAATTTTACAATTTGTCAAGTAATAAAAATCTCAAAATTTCGTGCTCAAATATTCCACAGCTAAGAAAAGAACAAATCCAATAAACCACTAATCCCTCTTCCCCAAACAAGCACACAGGCACACATAAATCAAATAATTAATATAATAACGATAAGAAATACAAATAGATCACATATCTTTTCAACCTTCAATTTAAATAACAAGACACACAGGCAGTCATACATACAACCAAACAGTAGCAGTTGGGCCACCCATATGTAATACCTTTTTTCAGCAGTAATGTAAAATGAATGGAACAGACAGTTCATAGAATAAATTCAAAAGTTTATCGTTTCATCTCAGATGTTTCTCAGCCTATCTGTCTGTGATTGAGCGTATAATAAATGGCTGCACATTTTTCATCATTAGCTGACATATACTCATAATATGTACATTAAAGTTTTTTCATTCGATTGTTTCTTGTAAAAATGACGCAGGTGCTCAAAAATACACACTGAGTTTAGAGGTGAGAATTATGAAAGAATTTGGAAGACACCACTGTAAATGCAATTATCTTGAGTGATACACTTTGAATCCAAGAAAGCTTACATAAAATTTCCAAGGTTCCGTTACTCATAACTCTCTGTTCCTTACACAGATTGTATGGGTCATTCCATTCATTCCCATATTCTAGAATTTATAAGTATAAAAATATAAAGCAGACTTAACCGCTTTATTTCATACTTTGTTTCTACCTTTTTTTTCTTTTGTAGAATCTGTGGAAATGGTTAACTTTTCTCTCTTTTTTGAGGTGTTTAACTTGACAATAAGAATTGATTGATGTGTTGACCTCATGTTAAGTATATTGTGTGAATCATTTTCCAAAGTCTTAACTGTATGTATTTTCCTTTGAGAGTAATAAGTAAAACCACTTGAAATAACCTGGACACATTGGTTACATCAATGATGTTGTTGCATCGGGAGATCTCAAAACATCTTCTTTAAAAAACAATTTTGTTATAGAGAGAAACTCATTTAACAAAACAGAACCATACCCCAGTAAGAAGTGTTATCTTAGCTTGATCAAATACATAAATGGGTGTTATTTTAGCTTTTACACAATAATATATGGACAGATTTGAGCTTTCTTGTCTGTATTCATGTGCCACCCAGAACATTCTGATCATCAACGGGCATCACTCTTGAGAACAATTTTCACGATCTCATTTCTCAGACAAAGTCTTTTCACATGCCACCCTTTCATATGGAACTCCTTGTCATCAACCACAAGACAATCTCCTTCATACAACTCTTTCAATTAAAATCCCAAGACAGAACTGTTTGAAACTCCAAACTAAAAACTTTCAGATTAATCTTCTTTCTCCTGATCGCTATGTCTAATGCCTTAGAGCATAACTCTATATAGACTTACTGCGCGATAGAAGTGATTTATTATTATTAGTGTTATTAGAAGGGGGGGGGAAGGGTACTATAAGATTGCAAGACAAAGAACATTTAGATAATAAAAGGACTATAAGAAAAACAGGTAAACTAGCCAGCAATGAATTTCTAACACTTGATGAATTATATACATCACACTTTAAAAATCATATTGTTACATACTTTCTCTGACCACCATTGCCCCCTGGTGTCCCTGATTAAAATATCCAACTGTTCTGGTAGACCCATCTAAATTAAGTGTAACACGAATAGACACAAACAAATCATTTTTTGGCATACATCCATGAAATAATAACCCCCAGGGTTATTAAGGTTTTATGCCTCTACTTGTAAACCCATTCACATATCTTGTATGCACACTATAATATACTTACTATACTATACATACATACATATATACATACAAACATACATACATACATACATACATACATACATACATACATACATACATACATACATACATACATACATACATACATACATACATACATACATACATACATACATACATACATACATATATACATACATACATACTCTATATAAACACATATGTATATATTATCAGTCACCGCTTCCCGAGTAAATTTTAAAAAATGGGGAAGGTCTATTCTTTCCTTTTATTTGGCTTCTCTTTGATCACGCATCTATCACAATGGATACAAATCTATTTAGAGGAAGATGTTATATCTATTTGCTCTAAAAAGATTTGTTCCATTGTGATAAAAGTATGATCAAAGAGAAGCCAAATAACGAGAAAACCGTCCTTCCCCATTTTTTTCCATTTATGTGGATAGTAACTTGCACTTTGCACTGACGCATATATATATATATATATATATATATATATTTGTGTGAATACATATATGAGATAAAACAAATAGTTTTCATAACGCATTTAGTGACAAGCATTGATGATAAATGTGCAATTGCTACAGCTAAAACTAAAACAGAGTGAGAGGAGCCACTATGTCATGGATTTTGATTAATAAATTCAATTGAAGCAATATTTCACAGAGCGAAGAATAAAATGATCTAATGGAAACTGAAGAACCGGTTTGTAAAATGTGAAGGTGTCACTGAGACAGATTTGCCAATTTCAGTGATTTGCCTACTATAAAAAAGCACCAAAAAAAAAACCCCTAACCAAATAAAATCAAATCCATAAAAACATTCCAAACCCCCCTCCCAAAATCAACAAACTCAACCCAGATTCCTATAATTTGATAATCGTAACGTATACATTTTTTGTTTGGAGAGATCTGGGAGTGGGCATAGGGATGGATATGTCATGCACATTGATGCAACCATGCCATAGTAAGGTACATGTAACACAAAGAAAAAAAAAAAGAAGAAATGTCCTTAATTTCAAGATCAAGACAATCCATTTGTATTGGATAAAACTAAAAGGGATATGGTGGCTGTGGTGGTGGTGGTGAGGGGGGTACTTAGATTACACACAAGTCAGGTTTATAAGTCAAAGAGAAAGGAAAGGAAGGAAAAGAGAAAAAGAAAAACAATTACAAATTGTGAAAAGAACAGATTACCCTGCATAAAAAATTAGTTAAATACATTTAATTCCCATGTAATGTACAAGTTTCTTTGATAAGGGCTTTGTTCTCGTTATAAATTCAAATACCATTATCAATGCACAAATTGTTCCATCTTTTCACAATTTAACACAATTAAGTGTTGTTGCTTTGCTTAGATATTTCAAGGAAGGGGGGAACAGGGGAAGGGGTGGGGGGGGGGGTCAATCTATATTCCCTGATTCAAAGTTTTGATTTAGTAAGCAACAGTTGATACTCAAAGCCTCTTTGCTATAACAAGTTCAAAATTTTGTATTCATATATCCAACCTTAAACACTATTTTAGTAGTGGAAGCATTTAAAAAAATTTAAACTAGTTTTTAGCAAGGTATAAAAACAAATTCAATCATAAAAACATGTGGTTACCTCTACATCAAATCAGATTCATTTATTCAATTTAATACACCTTAGATCTTTTTTTATATATGAGTTTGAAAATATGACTTGAATTCATTGCCAAAATAATATTTTATATTGATATCTAGATTTGGATGAGTACCTAATGAATCCACAGCTATGATGCTTTGAGTAAACAAATTTAATAATTGTGGACTGAATATAAAAACTTTTGCTCTCTATCCATTCATAGAAAATATGAGACAATTTGATGCAGATCAGCCACAACTTAATTGGCCTTTGTTTTACATCAGTAGTTAAGATATTGTGTAACTTTTATTATTCATTAATTTACAGCGTTTATTTGCTGTTACAGATGAAAATGAAGTATCCCTCCACAAGATATTCAAAATTGAGTAAAACTACGCATGCCTAATCAGTAAGTTGGTATTTGTTTATTTGTCCACAAGAGTATGAATTATCAAAGTTTTAGCACTTCCATTCGCATAAAAACTTTATATGTTGCAATTATTATTAATAAAGTTCTAGTTCTTTTAATTTGCATGTCCCATCCCAACATAAGTTTATATATAAATTGTAGGCGTACTAAACTTATAACCAATCAAATGGAATTCCCTCTCTTTTCTTCTTTTGTCTCAGTTTAAGTTCCATCAGCAATAGACAGAAGGTTGATGGGTAGTTTCCCTCAAAAGAGAATAACATTATTTTGTGCTACAATTTATTCACAAACTGCCACAGCTGGCATAGGAGGTGAAGGTTGCAGGGCGGTGCAAACTGGCTGAGGCTCAACAGGTTCTGGGGCACTCACGGTCTGTGTCTGCTCAGCGCAGGAGTTGTTGTCATTGGGTCTGGCCTCCACCGGTTTCGTATCAACGTTGTTAAAGTCTGTGAGCTGAGTGGCAGCGGGCAGACGTGGCCGATACCATGATAGACACGTGGCAACAGTCTCTCTACCCCTGGATTTCTTGAGCTTTGCTTCCCGTAGTCGGCTCTGGCTGGTCAACCTAAGAGCATCGTTGTTCATGGCGTTAATGAATTCACGATTTGGGGAGTCGCACCCATGACTGGTGCGGTATGTGGTAGTGTGGAATTGGTCAAATGATGTTTTTGGCCTCTGGGTCAGGAGCTGTTTGTGCTGTTGATCTTTTAAAAAGTCTTGTCTGTACGTTGAGGTCATTGGTCTGCCTTCTCTGGGGTTGCCCTTCTTTGCACACCATGTCATAAAATTTGGATCAAAGAGGCCAGAACGCTCTGGATGTCGCTTCTTTCCCAAACCCTAAAATTAAAATTGTAAAAACATAGTTACAAGTACAAAAACAAAAGAGGGAAAAAGATATTAATGGGTAAAGATAATATTAATGCTATAGATAATAATAATAAAAATGTATATTAGAACACGAAAGCAAAATAATAGACCAACCAAACCCTCCATAACTTTTAATGCAGTCTGTTTTTACTAATGAAATAGGGTGCCAAGGGTAATAAGTTCAACCTTCTCTGACACAGACAGCGGCCTTCAGTACTAAATTGGGCCTACTTTTAAACCATCCGCGGACCTCTGGTGTAAAGTTGGGTCTACTTTGAAACCAACAGTGGACCTCTGGTGTAAAGGTGGGCCTACTTTGAAACCATCCGCGGACCTCTGGTGTAAAGTTGGGTCTACTTTGAAACCAACAGTGGACCTCTGGTGTAACGTTGGGTCTACTTTGAAACCAACAGCGGACCTCTTGTGTAACGTTGGGTCTACTTTGAAACCAACAGCGGACCTCTGGTGTAACGTTGGGTCTACTTTGAAACCAACAGCGGACCTCTGGTGTAAAGGTGTGTCTACTTTGAAACCAACAGCGGACCTCTGGTGTAACGTTGGGTCTACTTTGAAACCAACAGCGGACCTCTGGTGTAAAGTTGGGTCTACTTTGAAACCAACAGCGGACCTCTGGTGTAAAGTTGGGTCTACTTTGAAACCAACAGTGGGCCTCTGGTGTAAGTTGGGCCTATTCTGAAACCAGCAGTGAAACACTGGTGTTCAGTTGTGTGTATGTGTGTGTGTGTGTGTGTGTGTGTGTTTGAGAGAGATAAACAGACAGACAAAGACAAAGAGTGTGTGCATGTGCATGTGTTTGTGTGTGTGTGTGTGTGTGAGAGAGAGAGAGAGAGAGAGAGAGAGAGAGAGAGAGAGAGAGAGAGAGAGAGAGAGAGAGAGAGAGAGAGAGAGAGAGAGAGAGAGAGAGAGAGAGAGAGAGAGAGAGAGAGAGAGAGAGAGAGAGAAAGAAGAAGAGAGATAAAAAAAGAAGCCGAGTCTGTAACAAAAGAAAAGGCCAAGTAATGCATGTTTTATAGTCTAGCTATTGGTGTATACCCTGCCGCTGAAAATCCATCAAGCAGCGGTAAAGCATTGAATGTATACACCACAGTCACCTCAATGGTTGCCCAACAGAGCAAGCGACAGTAGAGTTATGTGAACAACAAAAAATAGTTGATTGAAAATCTGCCGGAGCTAATCCTCTTCGATCTCCCCCTGCGACAAAAGGCGGTGCCGATCGATCGATAAGCCACCGGGAGCTCTCTACGTTCCCTGCCCGACATCGAAAATGAGATGAGAGTAAAAGCTTTCACCACCGGTGGCCCGGTCTAGCGTAGCGACCCATGGACTCGCCCATTATTAAATGAATGGCGCCATCTCTTCTTAGAGTAACTTTGCCTTGGTAAGGAAAATTGACGCGATTTATTCTTAGGCAGCTTTCACTCTCTTGATAACCCCCCCCCCTGATGATCTGGGACCTAAAGACAAAGGACGACCAGTCACCACACTGCCAATAACACTGATGAACGAACTTTAAAGAATGCCACACAACGACCTCCTGCTGGCATCCTGCAAGGACATCCAGAAAATCAGAGACATTGCCACAAATTGACGAGAATGGGAACATTTCTGCACAGAAATCAGGAAGGCTGCAGAGGCTGCTAAGTCTGGACGACTAAGCGAGTGGACGGCCTTAAGTAAGTAAGTAAGTAAGTAACTAAGTAAGTAAATAAGTAAGAGAGTAAGTAAGTAAGTAAGTAAGTAAGTAAGTAAGTAAGTAAGTAAGTAAGTAAGTAAGTAAGTAAGTAAGTAAGTAAGTAAGTAAGTAAGTAAGTAATATTTCTTATTACTGCACTGCCTCATCTCAATCTG
>JAXRKP010000104.1:172500-250000 GCA_037039925.1 Doris montereyensis
AAATATATAGATCTAGAATTTATATACCCTTTTTAAATTATTAATTATTTTATTATTATTATTTTTTACATTCTAGTGAAAGATAACTAACTGCTCAAAATCTCTTTCAGCACAAACAAAAGCTAAGATGAATACAAACCTGAGCAAAGTAGGAAGCATCGTTCATAAATGAATGGCGGTTGTCATGTCTGGAAAATTGGTGTCCTGCCGCTGGTTGCTGTTAAACAAAGATTAAAATTGACAACACATTACACACTGTGCCGAGTTTCAAATAACATCAGGAGGAAAATTTATTGAAGAAAAAAGGCGCTTTTGAATTTTAAAACACATTTAGTTTAACCTTTTACATCTCAACCGAAACAATAAAAGAACGATAAAGAAAGTAAGAGCTTAGGCTTGGGTGACTGAGGCAGGGGACAGTAAAGGAAAGACGGTGATGAAAGTAGAAAAGAGGGGAAGGAGGCAGAGAGAGAGAGAGAGAGAGAGAGAGAGAGAGAGAGAGAGAGAGAGAGAGAGAGAGAGAGAGAGAGAGAGAGAGAGAGAGAGAGAGAGAGAGAGAGAGAGAGAAACAGAGAGAGAGAGAGAGAGAGAGAGAGAGAGAGAGAGAGAGAGAGAGAGAGAGAGAGAGAGAGAGAGAGAGAGAGAGAGAGAGAGAGACAGACAGACAGACAGACAGACAGACAGACATATAGACAGCCAGACAGAGAGACACAGAGAGCGTTCAATGGCATCAATGTGGTAAGTCAGAGCAGAGACAACGTCCTTCACTGCAATGTATTGTGTAGGCCTGTAGGACTATTTTTTTCAAACGACATGAAACGTATGCATCTCAAGAAACCATCATTTAAATGGGCCAAAGGCGATACCAGGTCAACAGCCTAGAGATTGCAGGCAAAAGTCTAAAATCGTTTAATTATTGATATCAATAGACTATGGTATCACCAACTCACAAATGTGGGTCATCGTGTAGTATACTATTATATACTCGTATATCAAAACCCGAGCACTTAAGCCTTGCAATGGGACCCTTAGAGCAGTCACAGTAGCTCTAAATCTTTTTTTTGGCACATGCACCCCCTTCACCATTATGTCAGAATGTCACCCCACCCCTTTCTAAAAAAATGATTGGCCTCAAAAAGTGCATTAAAAATAACAGTCCACCAGTCTGTGGGCGTTATCCCCCCCCTCCTCCTTTGAATGCTGAAATACCCCCGAGAGAGTTTTATTTACCCATTTTACATGACGTAATCAGTATCTGTTGACATCCAGCAAAGCTACAGGAAAAATTCCACCTCCCCCGGCTGCCGAGAACCACTGTCTCATAGATACCAACGAGACATGCCATGCAGCGTTCATTTATTATATTACAAGACACGCATTGACAAAAGCAGGCAAATAACTGGGCACACCCGAAGTGAACTAGGAAAGATTCCATAACTCTGTCAGTAGCTAAGGGTGAAAAGGTAAATATAAATGCACTGTCAAGATCACGTAACAGGGGTAAGCAATCCATCTTTCTCTGTGAAAGTTTTACAACACAGTCACTAAGTAAGACAGATTTGTGACATTACGGGTACGAGGCTTTATTCCTGTTGAGTTCTTTGTAAGTTTCCGTAATAAGTATGCTCCATCAAAAAGGTCCATGAGGTGGACTGACTGATTTACAGACAACTCACCTACCCACCCCCGCTCTCTCTTCCCTTGTTTGCCTATTTAGTCCCGCCTCACTGCGCCCCCCTCCTCCTCCTCCTCTCTCGATCTCTCTCCCTCTTCACCTCTCTCTACCGCCTCCGCTCTCTTTTACAGCCTCAAGCACACACTCATATCCACTGCAGTCCTTTTTTCTTCTTCTCTACGATCTGCTTAGACACAATGTGTAGAAGATCGCAAAAAGCAGATCATCATGCGGGAGTGAGCATCCCTTATCAGGCGCGTCCACGGGGTACGGATAGCGGAACAGCCTCTAGACATAGAGGCTAGCTGCGGATATCTAATAAACAGTCGTAGTCAAACTGGCGCTAGACATCTAGGGTAAGGCGGTACTGTTCAATGGGAACTCAGCCCTCATAATAAATACCTTAAAAGCAAAGCCCAGTGACGTGACTAGCGGGCGAGGCGAGACATCCGGGGGGCAGTCCGTCTAGGAGAAAAAAAACCAAACTCTGATTTCAAACCATGGGTAGACATGACTCACAAGCTTCGGAAGGCAACTTGTCTAGAAGTGAATTTCCAACTAAAATCTCAGCCCTCCTGTTTGGGGGCGGGCACGGGGCCAGCAACCGAGTCCCAAAAACAAAAAGACACCGCTCTCGGATTCGGCTTCTAGAAAAGCTAGGCACGACATTGTGTTCCTTAGGAAAGACACGTAACACGAGCCCCCCCCTTAACACAGGTGCAAATGAATACAAAGCACCAGCTTAGGAGTAAAAACCTGAGTCAGACCAGCGTCCTGTCTCGGTGGTGATTATTATCACCTGTTTCGCTTCAAGCTATTGAAACCAGCTATGCCCGCAATGTCTTGAAAGAACTTTACTTTACAAAAACGTCGACAAGAAAAAAATGTCTGTCTTGGCAGAGGAATATGCTCCCCAAGGTGCGTCCATTAAGCGTGGTGGTGCAAGCCGAACGAAAGCCATCGAGCAGAATATTCTTCTATCGAACAAGACAAGAATAGGAGCATGGAATGTCAGAACCATATTTGAATCAGGCAAATGCCGACTAATAGCGGAAGAAATGTGAAATACAAATTATGGGCATCAGTGAGACAAGATGGATACAATTGGGACAAAAGTGACTAGCAACAAGATATCTACTCCATTTTTCTGAACATCAAGAGGAAAACGCACCACATATAGAGGGTGCAGCTCTGATGCACGGCAGCAGCAAGGAAAGCACTAATTTCGTGGAAATTTCACCTTTTTCGAGACTAGTGAAGAGCATTGGCACAGAGTGAAAAACGGTTTCACATCTGCCTGTACAAAAACAATTGGCCTACGAGAACGAATATAGAAAATTTAACAGAGACAGCAGAACAAGCAGCAGCATAAGGGAATATGGGTGAGTTGTATGAAATAGTTAAGAATCTCTTTGGCAAGTTAATAAGACAACAACAGCAGTAACCGACAAAAATGTGCAAAGCAATATCAGGTAGTGAAAGACAGCTACACAGATGGATTGAACACTTTAAGGAATTTTATGCACCTCAAGAGCCACTGAAAACATTACCAGCAGAATATGATTTGCTTATAAACTGTGATATCACTTCAAAAGAGAGATAAAAAAAGGTAATCAAATCTATGAATTCTGGAAAGGCTAGTTTGTAGCCCAGACTTCTTCCCAACAGAAGCACTATTAATCAATTTCGTTGACTATAAGAGGGTGTTCGACAGTATTGACCGAGAAATACTCTGGAAAGTGATGAGGCATTATGGCATCCCAGAGAAGATTGTCTCATTGATCAAGGATTCCTACAATGGATTCAAATTCGGAGTTGTGTACTAGGGACTACTGAAAGATGGCGTGCAAGTGAAGACAGACATCAAACAAGCTTGTCTGCTCTTTCCTTGTTTTCCTGTTGACAATAGCCTGGATAATGAAAAGAACAAATGGAGGAAAACTAAACAGCATACAGTGGACTATGTGGTCACAACTCAATGATTTGGACTTTGCTGATGACCTGGCATTGCTATCACATAGCCATCAACATATGGAGGAAAAGACAACAGATCTAGCGGCAAGATCGAGGATCAGTGGGACTAAAGATTCATCCAGGGAAAACAAAAATACTCAAAATTAACACAACACAGAGCCACATATTTACTATAGCTAACCACCAGTAAGAATAAATTAAACCCTCTGGTATCTAGGAATCACAATCGACAACTAGGGATGCATAGATATAAATACCGTGTCCACTGCAGTCCATTTGTAGCAGATCATATGAAGACAATGAATAGCAGATCATAGACAGACTCCTGCGTAGCAGATCATGTGAAGACACATGAATAGTAGATCATAGAAAGACCCACATGTAGAATATCATAGAAAGACTCATGTGTAACAGATCATATGAACACACATGTGTAGAAGATCATAGAAGGACTCATGTGTAGCAGGTCATATGTTTACACATGAATAGCAGATAATAGAACGACTCATGTGTAGCAGATCATATGATTACACATGAAAAGCAGATCATAAAAAGACTCACATGTAGCAGATCATACATTATGACTACATATGAATAGCAGATATTAGAAAGACTCATGTGTAGCAGGTCATATGATTACACATGAATAGCAGATCATAGAAAGACTCATGTGTAGCAGATCATATAATTACACAAGAATAGCAGATCATAGAAAGACTCATGTGTGGCAGATCATATGAAGACACATGAATAGCAGATTATACAAAGACTCATGTGTACATGATCATATAATTACACAGGAATAGCAGATCACAGAAAGACAGATCATGTGTAGCAGATCATAGAAAGACTCATAGAAAGACTCATGTGTAGCAGATCATAGAAAGACTCATGTGTAGCAGATCATAGAAAGACTCATGTGTAGCAGATCATAGAAAGACTGGCAGATCATAGAAAGACTCATGTGTAGCAGATCATAGAAAGACTCATGTGTAGCAGATCATAGAAAGACTCATGTGTAGACTCAGATCATAGAAAGACAGATCATGAGTGGCAGATCATAGAAAGCAAATCATGTGTGTAGCAGATCATAGAAAGACTCATGTGTAGCAGATCATAGAAAGACTCATGTGTAGCAGATCACAGAAAGACTCATGTGTAGCAGATCATAGAAAGACTCATGTGTAGCAAATCATAGAAAGACTCATGTGTAGCAGATCATAGAAAGACTCATGTGTAGCAGATCATAGAAAGACTCATGTGTAGCAAATCATAGAAAGACTCATGTGTAGCAGATCATAGAAAGACTCATGTGTAGCAGATCATAGAAAGACTCATGTGTAGCAGATCATAGAAAGACTCATGGCAGATCATAGAAAGTCAGCAGATCATAGAAAGACTCATGTGCAGCAGATCATGTGTAGCAGAATAGAAAGACTCATGTGTGGCAGATCATAGAAAGACTCATGTGTGGCAGATCATAGAAAGACCAGATCATGTGTGGCAGATCATAGAAAGATTCATGTGTGGCAGATCATAGAAAGACTCATGTGTGGCAGATCATAGAAAGACCCATGTGTGGCAGATCATAGAAAGACTCATGTGTGGCAGATCATAGAAAGACTCATGTGTGGCAGATCATAAAAAAGACTCATGTGTAGCAGATCATAGAAAGACTCATGTGTGGCAGATCATAGAAAGACTCATGTGTGGCAGATCATAGAAAGACCCATGTGCAGCCGATCATAGAGGCAGACAGATGTTGCAGGCGGATTGCATCAACACAACAATCACAAAATTTAGCATGTAATGGTTTTGCATTACCCTTTTATTTGTATTGCATTGCTTGTGTTTTCAGACCTCTTCAAAGTTAAATTATTGAGTGTTGACTTGCTTGTTATTACATGTGTCTAAATGAACAAACAGTATACAATTGCTCAAATAGTTTTGATTGAATGCTAATAACCAGTGTGAGAGCAGAACAATATAATTTGATTAAAACAGTTTCTTATTGAACAAGAAGTCATTTGAACAACTTGTATTTGATCCTTATCCTTAGCTTTGCTCAGGGTCATCAACATTTTAGACCAATTCACGATACAAATTAGACAAGAAAATTATTGTCATGATAAGTACATAACTATACAAACGCAAATAAGAACACATTTAAAATTGGATTCTATATTTTATAACTGTTTTTAAACATCAAGTGTACAAGAAGTTATTTTGCTGCTGTTTTTCCTTCATCAGTGTTCCAAATAGAACTCAAAAATGTAATAAAATAGGGACATTTTTTTTCCATTCTATTTTGATCTTTGTTTATATTTGATTGGAAATAAAATACCTTGGTTATTTGACTTGAAAGATGGATACGAAATAGAATTTTTAAAATAAAAAATTAGTGCCGTCCGCGAAGGCACCGAAAGGTGTCTTGCTTGGTATTCCAATTTCTTTAGAGATAGGAATATAGACTATCATTGGGCTTATGCTTGCTGCAACAGGAGTCACCCATGTTGTCCAAATGAGTAAAATAGGGTAAATTTTCTTGCCCAAGGAAACAAATGAAATGCCTGAAGTGAGACTCGGATCCAGTGCCACTGGGTCATAGTGCAATGTCTCGTAGCCACCGGCCATCGTGTCCCTATACGGAATCAATGATGATTACAATTTCAAATGAAACTTTGAATCACATTATGAAAGAATATATCATATTACATCTTCACTGATCGTGACCCACTGAGTATGGCTCATCATACAACAAAGTCTTTAAAAAAAATAAAAACAATAAAAGTAACAAGCTAAGTTTTATCAGAACAAAAGGATATTGTTTTTTTTTTCCTCTATATCCTATGCTTGTGCGTGTGTTTACATACACACTGACGCGCAATGCCTCTTATATCCACAGCGACGGAGATGCATTGATCGGTGTCGGCAAACGAGATCAAATATCGTGTGCTGCCACATTTGGCGATTAACAGCCAATATACAGGTTTTTACAGCCATTTTCTCAGTCAGTATTAGCATAATTTACGTAAACATTTTGACCGTTTTTACCTACCCTTGCCTACAAAATACTTTGTAAAAAAAATTATCGTCATATGGACATTTTTCTGCCATGAACTTGTAGATAAATGATCGTTCTACCCGAATATGCAAAGAACAGAAAATCAACGATTTGGTCCAAAACCGCCAGTCCAGGTGCCGCACCCCCCTTAACAACGGAAGTAATTACTAGCTGTGACTTAGACTTTGAATGGTGATAAGATGTAAATGTAGTGGTCACCATCAAAGGTAGTCTTCAGAAGACAGGAAAATAAGTGCATTTAGATGATTTAAATTTTATATTTGAGTATATTACTTCCTTGTTAGCTCCTTGAGAGATTGAAAAATCATGACCATAGGCAGACTCTGGTAGTAAGCGTGTTACAAACATTCACATATAAAGAAAGGCTATGACCATGATTAAATCTAATTTTGACCCAACATGTCAACCGTACAATAAACATCTATCAGTTTAACAAGGGACAGGTGATCTTTTACAGTGGCGGAACTTTATGCAGCCAATGGCTATCCATTTCTACCTGACAAGCACACAACAAATGGACTCTAACTCTAATCAATATTTGAAGATTATATATGTTTGACAGCCTGATCTGGTTGTTCTTGTATTATGTTTAAACTGATCTAATAGAACAAACAGTTTGTCATTTACAGCCTTAATGAAAATATTAATTTTATTTCTGTCAGTTATTATGAAGAACATCATATTGATTGGATACGCATTTTTGATTTGATTGGTCACGGATTTGATTGACAACGATTGACCTCAATTATTTTTGTTAAAGAATGATGAATTTAGACCATAGTTCATTTTGCCAACACAAAACATCATGCATCCTAACGTCGTACTGTCTGGCAAGTAAGTAACATTCACTGTTAATGACTTATGCTACACGATGATCATCGTTTGCTTGGTATAGGCGGATAAAATTGCACCTTGTCGTCAAACGAGTAGAGAAATTTGTTTCCAGAACCTATTTATTAAGTCTGAGAGGAGTGGTTTAATCATCTACACACCTGGTTTAATTGAAATGTCATTATCTTTGAAATCTATGTAAAAAGATATCTGTCTTGAATACTTTGAAAGGTGTCTGTTGTTAGCTGGTCCGGGCATGTTGTTAAATGGCCAATTTAAATAGAAACAAATTGGTTTCTTGAGATAACATGGCGGTAAGCTTTTTTAGACCGCTACTACTGTATACGGTAATGCTTAAACAATAGTGAAGGATAAAGACATTTGATAATATTAAAGCCCCATAGGAACAAAGACGAGACAAATACACGGAACAGACAGTAAAAACCTCGGCCACCATGGAGATTCAACCCGCGACATCTACGGCGGTCAGTAGCGTAGTTAGCTTGGTTGGTAGCGTGCTTCCTTTTCATGGCGAGGGCGATGGGTGCCAATGCAGAGGTCACGGATTCAATCCCTATGCAGGCCAAGATTGTTTCTGCCTTCTCCTTGCATTTGCCTTGTCTTTGTTCCTAAGGGGCTTTAGTATTATTTAATGTCATTATCCTTCACTTTCGACATGCCCCTTGCCTCACTGTTTGTTTCTGCTCAAGCAATAATATCATAGATATTATGGAAAGCGATGATATTTCAAAATGATACAACGCTTTTCATTCGTTCTATGTCATTCGAAAGCAAATCGACAATGAAAGTCGCAAACCATGTATGTCTAAAATTAAAAACATCTTTTTTTCCACTCTTTTAACATTAGGAAACATCTATGCTTCGTCTATTTAGGATTTCATGGCACAAGAACCAATAGAAAGCCATATAATAACCATATGAGCAATCCGTGTATCCCTATTAGGTCTAGTTTTCGACATTTGTACACTATGTATGTTTGTGAAAATAGATTAAAAAGCACAGCATCATTTTATTTGGTTTTCACAAAATATCCAAAAATTGGACTTACATGGTTTGCGACTTTCACCGTTGAACTTGTAGTATCATGATCATTGTTATAAAACCAAATTAAAAATAAAGAGATCTTACTGTGGAACGGTTCATGAAACGACCTGGAGGCTGAGGTTTAGCAAGTTGTCTATACTCATTATTAAAATCCACTCGCACACGACTGCGATAATGACCATAGTAGCCAGATGGAAACTGAAATGTAAATGATATATTACAATAAAAAGATGTATGATTTGATGTGGGGAAATAATTTTCCACACCCATTCCTCAAATAAACTGAAAACTAATATAGTTCCATGCATATCTTTTGAATGGGGAAGGGGAGTGGGGATGGGTTCCATGCATCAGGGATGGTCATACTGTGTGCCTCACTATGGGATTCATTCCTTACTATCATGTCTTTTATTTTAAAATATTATCATTAATGATCCACCATAATATTAATAACATATATTATAGTTTATACATTGTACTATCATACAAGGTTGGGAACAAAACCATCAGCCAAATGATGTTGGCTGTATAAAAAAAAAGAAGAAGAAGAAATCTAGATATCATTCACTCTATTGTTGAAAATCTATAATGTTATCTAGATCTATTCCGTTTCCAATTAATCATCAGGCAGATACGGATTTCAAGCTAAATTATTTTTTCAATTGCATTTAACACTGAGTCGTAAATAATCATATAGGCATGAACCTTTAATGTAGTCCCTGGCTTTAAATGAAGTTATTAGATCTAAACACACCTAGATCAAGATCTATATCTTATATCTATTTAAAATTAACACAATGACGTGACTTGACTAGCTTGTAAAACAATATAGCTTAAAAAAATGAATTAGACATACCCAGCTACCAGCAGTATGAGACGTTACTTTAGTAGCCATCACTTTACTAAACACAGCCAACTATGGTCAATAAGTTCATTATCCAGACATTGTGGTCATTGGCGAAGTGAGTATAATATTCGGCAGGGTAACTAAGAAGTGAAAGTGGCTAGCTCACACGTAAACAACTTTCAGTGTCGTTGGACTCGACTACTCAATGTTTTGAAACTATTGTTGGATCTGATTATTTTCTGTTTTTAAAAAAATACGAAGTCAAAGGCGAAATATGACAATAAGTGACAACTCCACTAATAAAGACAGATATAATCCTTTGTCAGACAACAAACAAGAAATATCTAGAATGTAGATCTAAGTAATACCTCAGGCATCACACAATGTGATGTCAGAAGAAAAACAGAAAGGAGGAAGAAAGAAAGAAAAACGCGGTGATGATAAGAAACGTAGTAGAGGGGATGTGAAGAATGAGCGAGAATGGAAGGTTCAGATCTAGAATGAAATAAAAATATGAAAATAAGTAAGTAATAAAAGGTGAGAATGATATAGAGAGAAGGAAGAAATTGAGAGAGAGAGAGAGAGAGAGAGAGAGAGAGAGAGAGAGAGAGAGAGAGAGAGAGAGAGAGAGAGAGAGAGGAGAGAGAGAGAGAGAGAGAGAGAGAGAGAGAGAGAGAGAGAAGGAGCGAGAGGGAGAGAGAGAGAGAGAGAGAGAGAGAGAGAGAGAGAGAGAGAGAGAGAGAGAGAGAGAGAGAGAGAGAGAGAGAGAAGAAAAAAAGGCAGTAAAGAAAAAGGGAGAGAGAGAGAGAGAGAGGTGTGAGTATGGGAAGCAAGAACGAACAAAATAGGATAACTATAAGACTAGATCTATATCTCAATGGGTCTAGAAAGAAGAAAGGATAGAGAATGAATGAAAGGAAGTATCAATCAAGGCAAACATTTACACTTAAGGTGTGATTTCGGTTATACCCGAAACGTCACATGTTTGGTCTGTCTTTATTAGTGGAGTTGTCACTTATTGTCATATTTCGCCTGTTTAAAAAAAAAGATTTGTGAGGGAACATTAATGCAGAGGACCCGACTGATTATGATACTTCATTTCAAAATCTGATTATTTCATTTTCATAGTATTCAAAAAGCAGGCCCATTTTTGTAATAATTCCACATTTTCTTTCAAATTTTAATTTGGAAGACAAAAATGATTGAGGATGCTTCTCTGGCTTAGGCAATGATTGAAATAGCCGAATACAATACAGTATCGTACATTAAGATTTTCCAGGATGATTGGTAGCTATGGAGAGAGGGCGCTTCAGAGTATCTTTCCTTAACTCTGGTACAAGAAATGGTAGCCGTTATTCTGCAATTGGGCAACCAACATTTGGATGAACACTTTTGGGCGTCACAGAAGAGTTTTAGTTGAAATCATTTTACAGCCGACGTATATTACTAAAAAAATAATTATATACGACCCTTGAAACTGAATCTCACCGAGGAAAAAAAAGGTACAGAATATAAGTTATCGAAATGAAGGCTCAAAATATAAACTTGGCAAGAAATTCACAACATATAGGGCCAACTTAACTTTTGTCGTCTGCTACTTGAGTAAACAAACTTCAACAACTTACATTGTAGATTTAGAATGTTGATCTAGATCTATATCTAGCTTATGATTCGTCCTTCAGGTTGGACAGCTGATTTAATGCCCATCTGTTATCTAGATCTAGAGTTAAGAATCAACGCTAAGTTTTTCAGCTCGTTTTCAAATCTCTACGAATTCTGTTCAAACTTTGACTATGTTTTGATTAGATTTTCTAGATTTATTTTCTCCGAAATTTTATGTTGTGAGAAAAGAAGTAGACCTTACATCCAGGTAAAGAACTTCAAAACTTATAAAAAAGATTACAGGAAAAAATAGATTAGATTCTAGGTCTAGATGTAGACTGGTATAATGTCATTACGGCTACCTAAGGATCAGAAATAGAGTTCATGTAAATAAAGGAACCTACCTATTTAACTAAATAAATCATCCTAAGGTGCTGGAAGACATCTAAAAATAGTCCATCTTGTAATTAAATAGATCTAGATTCTAGATCATATATATCTCGTACCACCACGGTGACTGCAGTTAATTAGACTAGGACAGTCTCTTACTGTGTCTGTCTTCTCTTATTGTGCCGCTTCAGTCAGTATGGGGGCATGAGGGTCTGTTTTACTTCTCTTCTGGTTTATTTAGTTCTTTTGTTTAGAGTTTAATAGCTTTCTTTCCTCCTATCCTTTTCAGTTTGTTTTCCTTAGTCAGTAATCTCATTTTTGCAATCACTAGGTGATGGTCACTGGTAGGTAAGTGTTTCAGTTCCTCTGTTAACTCTTGCATCCATTGTACTGTAAAAAGAAGGAAACTGCTAACCATTACATAGGCGAAATATGACAATAAGTGACAACTCCACTAATAAAGACAGAACAAACACGTGACGTTTTCGGTTATAACATTATTGTCATATTTCGTCTCTAACCATTACATAGTCTCTGATTGACTTCTCATTCCTGTCTCCATTTATTCTTGTATATTTGTATATATGAGGAAAAAGGTGTTGGCCATTTTTATGTTATTCTTTAGGCAAACGTCTTTTAGTTTCTCCGTTGGAGAAGTTGTTGTTCTCTCACCTTCTTTATCTATTACTCTTACTCTGCTTGCTGCTTCTACATTATTACCTACTCTAGCGTTTAAATCTCCTAAAACCATTAGTTCCTGTTTGCATGGGCGGATTTAACCCTAAACACCTACAGGGACACTTTGTTTAATAAACGATACTAAAAAGGAATAGCAAATCAATGAACATGACGTCACAAGCACTTTCTTTTCCTTTATGTGTAGGGGAATTGAGCTCGTTTGGTCTCCATTGATGCAAATCGATTGATTTCTCTTTGGTTTAGATTATTCATACTCCTTATTAAATCCTTGTAAACTGGCATTAAGAACAATTAAAGCATTTAGTCGATCCTGTCCCATAGTGTTTTGGATATATGTTGTTATTCGTTTGACATGTATTTGACAGCATTGACCATATGGGTTGAACTACGTTGATACTTCTTTACCTTTACTTTCCAATGTTTCACGTCTGCGTGACTGCTTTATTGCCAAATGCTCTTGCCTCCAAATAATAAACAATTGAAGCAAAACAAGTGCTTTTTGTTTTTTACGCTTATAATCCTAATAGTCAACCATTTGACAGTATCATACGTAGACGGGTTATCATACGTAGACGGGTTTTGAAAACCGAAAACATTGTCATTTTTCTTTGTTTTTGTGATTGACAAAATATCTACCAGTACTTTGAATTTTTCCATTTCTAACTCTTTTCCATTTATTGCCCTAGCATTTAGCATTCTATGTTCCAAACATCACAGTCCGCATTTGTTTCCAGAGTCGTCTTCTTAAGTTCAATCTGGATGTGGTTTTTTTGCTTCTTTGAATCAAGTCGTTTTGGATAAGCAGGTGATTAGCCCACTGTACCCTACGTAGGTGGTGGAGCTGCAATTTTGAGACCCCCTCACCGGTCTTGGTTTTGATTTTCTGTTTGGTATTAACTCCCTTAGCCTTTTGTCTGCTGAGACCAGCCTGCAAGGCAACAAATTATGATTTTCTGTCAGGGTCAACTCCCTTAGCCATTGGTCAACAAATACTCACCTGGAAGGTTGTGAATTTCTGTTGGGGTTAACTCACTTAGCCTTTGGTCAACCAAGACCTGCTTTTAAGGCAGCAGGAGACTCACGGAAGGCTGGGCGGCCTAATCCCTGTACAGGTGCAAGCTCCTGCCATCTACCTGCGTTGGAGTGCTGGAACATCTCTCAGTTGTTTTTTTATTTTTTATTTTTATTTTCTAGTGTACCGTTGCTTCCTTTGCCCTTTTCACTGCTTTAAGATGTTTTTCAGTTTCAGAGTGGGTCTCCACAGACAATTTTCTTGTGTAGTCCAACATGAGGTTGCAAACTGTACAGAAAAGCTTGTTGCTACTAACATGAGTCCATTTAGAAAGCTCAAAATGCTTCTGTTGTGCAGTGA
This sequence comes from Doris montereyensis, assembly GCA_037039925.1. Classification (NCBI taxonomy): domain Eukaryota; kingdom Metazoa; phylum Mollusca; class Gastropoda; order Nudibranchia; family Dorididae; genus Doris; species Doris montereyensis. The sequence continues at coordinate 186,041 of JAXRKP010000104.1, forward strand.
TGTGGCGGATTGTCTTGTTTTGGTTAACAAGATATCGCTCCATCATTCTTTACTCTATGTGCAATTCAAATCGATTGTTGATCAAGACTAAGATTGAAGTGAACGAAATAATTAGATCTATAGGATCACTTTGACTTAGATTGTGATTGTAGGAGTAATCTGCTACAGCAGTACAGGAATAGCCTAGAGGATTCTTCTCTGTTTAGAGGTTAGGATTAGTAGGCTACTGATAAGCCTACTGGGAGTTTGTCAGTTTGCTTTGCTTCATCAAAAAGAAATCACATTAAAAAACAACAATTATTTCAAACTCAATTAAAATAATAAATTACCAAGAAAATTGTGATCTACTGCGGAAAAAGTTGAAAAATTGTGGCCATGATTTGCCATTTGCAGCTGCAATTTTCCGTGGGGACAGATTTGTTTAGTAACATTTTTATAAATTTATAAAATATACTTGTTAACAATTGTAACATCACACTCTGTCTTACATAAATGGCACAATGCTTATTCTTTAATGAGAGTACTGAGGGCTTTGGGAGAATGTCTGGTGTCTGGTGATTGGGGCAGCTGGAGGAAGAGTGGCACAGGGACTAAGCCCAGATCGTGTCTGACGTATTTTGTATATGTGTTCATACTCCATACATACACACGTTCCTACTTTTGTAAGTCTAGAGAGATAATCAAGAAGACATCTTGCTTGTTCTAAGACCAACTAGAAGGCTAATATTTTCATCTTATTAACACATGGACATACAGGTACAGACGGAGTGGTACTCATAGTCGAGTTATAGACGAGTACGATACGGGACAGTGTCATCCTGCATGGCTGTAATTGGTTTCAGCTGAGTGCTAGAAATTAACAGTGTCATAGCCTAGTCAATTTAGAGTTGTGGGGCGTTTCTGTCAAATTTTTTTAGACTAGTTTAGAGACAGGGCAAAATTCCCTGCTGGATGAAATAGTACCATCCTACTAAATCTTGTTTTCTTTTTTCTTTTAAGCTTAGATTGGATATCATATCAGCTTCAGCAGATGTTTTGCCATGTTGATTTTATGAACATGAAGACAGTACTGATGCAAAGGGAAAATAAATCATACTGTGTTTAAAGTGTTGATCATATATGTGAAGACTCTACATACTTTTGTTTTATAAAAAACAACTATTGATCACTCCATATTAAGATTATTAAAATTTGTTTCTTGTTTTTTCCAGACATGACTAACAGCCTGGACTCTGCCTTTGATAGTCAGAAATACTTTTCTCAATCCAATAATAATTCTCAAATGTCAACTCAAGATCTGTTTGCACCAAATTCACAAAATGAGGTTGATTTTCTTTGATTTTGTTTGCTTTTGAATTTTTAGATTAAAGCTTCATGTCGATGGTGAAAGTTGCAAACCGTGTAAGTCTAAAATTAGTAACAGTACTAACACCTCTCATTTCGCTTTTGCAACTGTAGGGAGCCCCTCGTCTAGTTAGGATTTCAAGACACAAGAACCAATAGAAATCTATTTAAAAATCATATGAGCAATCCGTGCATCCCTATTGGGTCTACTTTTTGACACTTGCAAACTGTGTATGTCTGTGACAATAGATTCGAGCATCTATGCGGTGAGGATGAAACTGTTGAGTGTGAAGGGTGAAACTGTGAACGCAAATGATGAAACTATGAATATGGATGTCAATGATGAAAATGAGTGTGAATAGGAATGATTAAACTGTGAGAGTGAATAAGGAAACTGTGAGTATGAATAAAAATAGAGATGGATTTATAGCTCGTATGATGCAGACTCACTGATTACATCATTTATCCCCAGTGGGCCATTTCATTCAAAGTCCTTCTCAGCTCCCGGTGGGAGCATATAGTACACAAGTCTATTAGGCTATTTGTATGAGCGCTCTGACCATATTTTTCTCTACCCATAGCTGGGTACTCATTCACACATGAGTCAAGTTAGAAAAATAGAGTGAAATACCTTTCCTAAGAGTACAAGGTTGTGAAAAACCCCACCTGCACCAGCAGTGGGGCCTTGAACCAGTGTCGTCATGATTACCAGGTTACAACACTATGGTTTGGCAACAACGCCTCATAAATAATGAATAATGAAACCGTGAGTGTAAATGTGAAGGATGACATTATGAGTATGAATGACGAGAGTGTAAATGTGACTGACGAGAGTGTAAATGTGAATGATGAAAATGTGAGAGTGAATGATGAAAGTGTGAGTGTAAATAGTTAAGTTGCTGGTCATGGGATTATGAAAGACTCTTACAACGCATTTTTTGCACTGGAACCAGGTCCAAATGAGTACATGTACTAGCTTGAGTAAAAACATGCATCAGGCTAGTGGCCTGTCCAGGAAGTGATTATTATCAATTGTTCCGCTTCACGCTATAGAGACTGGGATTGGTTCCACCTCTATGGGCTGTAATGCCCTTGAAGGAACATTCACATTCACCACAAAATTCACCATCATAATATGCATTGACTTCAGGGTGAAGTGGGAGGAAACAGCAAGATGAATGATAAATCATAAAAGGGAAAGGAAAGAAGAATTATTTACCAGTAGCACCCGCCAACCACCCACAGTTGGACTTGAGTCTCATGCAATTGGTAAGCTCAAATGAAAGTACACGTAGCTTCACCTTAGTTCAGGGGGACTTGGTAGTGTAGAGGCAAGGTGTTGGCCTCTCAACCTAAAGGTTGAGGGTTCAAGCTCCACCTACAGTTGAAAGATTTTCTTGATTCTTTTCGAGTGAAATCTATGCCCCTGGTCCAGGTAGGTGGATCAACACCTAGTCCCATTGGAGACGGATGATGAAAAGGAGGTCCCATGTGCAGATCACAGCACTCTGTGTACGTTAGAGATCTCTTTGCTGTTGACAGAATAATCCAGGCAAAACTAAAAAATCCTACCAAAATCCCCAAATCTTTCTACCAAGAGGATGTGTATAGTACTAAATTAATACTAATACTTGCGCCACCTTGAAAAAAAAAACAATACCCATGTAGCAGGCTGACATGTAATATTATTATAATATAATACTACAGGCGCCTGCATTGATCTGGATGTTGTATACGTAATTTTTGCATTGTATGTGAGTGTGTATGTATGTATTATGTATCTGTGTGTGTGAAGAGAGAGAGACACCCTCCTGTTATGCTGGCCTCAGTCCCGGTCCATCTTGTTATTAAGGTAGATGATGATGATAATGAAGCTCGATTTTTGTACCAGTAATTGATGATGAGGATCATGATCATTGTGATTGACTTTAAAATTAATATTCCAATGATGACGCTACTGGTACTTGATAACGCTGAAGTCGCTGGCACTGGCACACTACTTCTTGAGAGTGTGTTCAAAGCTTGTAGGACTGTTCAACCGCAAGCCTGCTGACGAGCAAACTGTGTAAGTCCAATTAGGCTGGTCAAACCGTGTATGTCTGTGTCAGCTGATTGATGAGCAATACATGTAAGTCTTGATATAGGGTTTGCTTTATTTATTTCAACATTTTCAATTCAATGACACAGAAGTGGATGATAAGTGAAGGGTTCAAATAAGTCATCCACACTAAAAGTATTTCTTTAACAGTGCAGCATCATTTTCTTTGATTTTCTCAAAACTACAAAATTGGACACGGTTTGCGACTTTCACCGTCGACATATTGAAAGATAAAACTTGAGATATCGGTATATTATTACAATTATCACTTTTATGCTGATAATGAAGAATTTTACAAAGTACTGCTACTGTGTTAAGCAATTGCATATTTAGATTTATCACTTTCATTGTTTATAAGTTCCACAGAAGGTTTTTCCTATGAGCAATGTTCCCTCTAATCTGTTTTTAGTGTATGGGCATATATTTTGATGTGCAAATTTTGAAGAAAAAAATCCTAGTTGTGTGCATGAGAATGAACATTAGACAAGAAAAGTTTTTATATTGGTGTGCTCAGACATTTCTCAACAATGCGTCCCTTTTCTCCCTGGTGTGCATACATGCACAGCTTAGAGGGAATATTGCTGTGTTATAGAATATTTGATTGCTATTAACAAACTTAACTGATTGACAGAAATTATATTTTATATTATTCTAATCAGAGAAGCTGTTAATCTTAAACACAAATGGTCAGACATTATAGCCAGTGTTAAAAATATAACAATCATGATATTTTCTTGAACAGTCTGTATTTTCAAATGAAAAAAATGCAAGTATCAGAAATTTTGTTTCCACAGATAAGATTTTTAAAGATTATATCATATCTTTTTATATGATCCAGATAAGTTTTGATTCACCGCTGACAAAATTTATAAACTTCATGGAATCTAAAATGAGTCAGCAAGACTAACTACTAAGCATAATGACCATGTGGGATCAATTTGGAACAATTTATAATGCTGGTTAGGAGGCACGCTGATTGTAAATTAGCAGTGATATCTTTTAAATGTGTTCAAGTTGAAACACCTTAGTACAGTGACCTTCTCCTAAGATTATAAAGCCTGGAAACCTAAGCAGTGATGCTATGCACAGCAAGGTCTATTTGATAGGAGTTTCATAGTGTATACTAGTTATAACAGAATTTCTTTTGTAAACATTATAAAGTATACCCAACCTTCAATTTTCTTTTTAAAAACTCTTCAAGTCCTAACATTTTCATACATACATTTAAAATAGTGTTTGTTATCCCACAGAAAAGCAATGAGAAGGTGAGCATGTACGAAAAGTGGTTAAGCAAAAGGTCGCTTTTCAAACATAGCACACCAAAAGAGAATAAAGTGAGTTCTTGGCCTTCTTGTTCAAGTCAATCTCTAGTCAACCAAGCTAGGCATGGCTCTAACAAATCTGATCATTTCACCAACTCTCAAAGTGAGGCTGACATGAGGATGGCCATGCAATGGACCAATAAGGGCAAAGCAGTTGAAAGAGATGAAAGGTAGAGCCAAATACCAGGAAAATGTCTGGGCTTTGTCTTGCTTTATTCTGCATGTAAATTACGTTTCATATGCATAGATGTCAACCACTACGTACAAAATGTATTAAGTATGTTTTTTTTGTTGCTTTGAGTCCATAAGTTTGAAGTAACCTTGAAAAGTATGCATATGAGGGTGGGGGGGGGGGGGGGCACCTGGATTGGTGAGTTTGGGACCAAAATGTTGACTTTTTGTTCTTTGCATTTTCGGGTAAAACTATCATTTATCTACAAGTTAAGGGTAGAAAAATATTCATATGACGTATCTTTTTTTTGTTACAAAATATGTCGTAGGCGAGGGTAGTTAAAAACAGTCAAGATTTTGACGTAAATTACCCTACACTGACTGAGACTTTTGAAGTTTATTTTCACAGCAATGCACATCAAAACTTAGATTTACGATCCTCTTTACATTAATAACAATGCTAGAGACTGTCAAAAGAGTGTTATTTTCTTTTCATTTCTTTACTTGCATTTTTCTTGAAATGTATTTTTTTTTCACCCTAAAACTCTATCTCCTCTGTCATTTACAGACTGATTTGTATAATATTTAAAAATGTCAGATTTTTGTTTAATATCTTGTACACTTTTTGAGAAAATGTTTTTTTTTGTACAAAAAATGCCATTTTTGTATATACACAATATATATTATTTTCAAAATTTAAAAAAAAACCAACCCAATCTAAAAAAAAAACGACATTACTCTTTAGATATTGAATGGAAAAAATGATCTGCACAGGTTTTAGGTGATTTTAATAATTTTATTCATAACTAAATGAGGAGATAAATTAAATAAACTGGGTCAAAATCCAAGATGGCAGCCGTTTCCATGGCAACCAAGGACGCTACAAGTTTTAAAATGATATAGGATGATTGTATTTTGACAGTTACTCATATCTATACTAAACACAAAAACTCAAAAGCTAAAAAAATCTCTTCAGGAGGCGCGCCCCCCACCCCTTAACTGCGTTTTTGTTTATTTTGTTTTGGGAGAAGCCCTCAGTGAACAGCAGAGACTCAGGGAGATCATGGTGAAAGTCCAGAGATGTCAATCTGAGTTTGCAAAACTACAGTCGCACTTCACCACAAAGGCCAGCAATTTTTTGTTTTTATACCTGAAGCGGGTTCCTTCAAGAAAAATTAGACTTATCAATGTTTTTAAAAATATTACAGGCCGTTTTGAAGATTAGAATTAGTTTACGCGATCAGGGTCTGTTGTTTTTTTTTTTAACGGGTGGTAAATATGTATAATATGATAATTATGTTGTTTCTGTTGTAACAATTTTATTTCTGTACATTTGTAAACAGGAATATATTTTTAAGTCTATTAGAGAAAAAACCCTTCATTTATACAAGAGACCAAAGGAGCTACAATGGAGTGTCAAAAGTGATAAGCGACAACAAGTGACAACTCCAACATAGAAAATAGAGTAGTCATGTGACATTTCAGACATAACTATCACCCTTTGTCAGACAACAAGATAAATATATTTGTACACTTTTATAGGCATCATCACACATTATGGCAAAGAAAGAAGAACAGAAAATGGGAAAAAAAGGAGATCGGAGCGGAGACAAGACAAGGAGGACAGAGATAATTAGAATGAGTAGCAGGGAAAAGTAAAAGAGGATTAAGAAGTGGACGTGGAAAGGGAATAACAAGAGAGGAAAAGAGAGTTGTTGACCTAGATCTAGATACAGAGAGAGAAAAGAGAGAGAGAGCAATGTATTACTGTTTATAAATGGAGTGTCAATTTTGAAAGCACTGCAGGTACTGATGAAATATAAAGTACAGTTGCAGCCACTTAGTGTCACAGTGGATAACGAAACGCTTCAGTTATTAGAGCACTACATGACAGTAACAGAATTTTTTCTATATAAAAGTTACTGGATAATGTCACAGGGTTTCGTTTAGTATCACGGGACCTTGGTATGATAAGAAGATAAATGTCCAATTTGAGCTCTAAATTTCATGTGACCAACGAATACTGGTACATGTTACGCATCTTTATGGCTGGTATGATGGTATCATGCTGTCTGGACTTCACAGTTCCATGCAAGAGGAGACAACCAATTCCAACATCTCTGTAAGACATCAGACAAAACTGATCATTCCCCCAACTCTTACGCAACCTAGCGCTAAGGAAGGCAGGGCTGGTCAGGTGTGAACTTTTTCAAAACAAGTCTTAGATGTGCGGAGCATAGTCTGCTCAGAATTGGGAGGAAAGGGGAGGGATGGTTAACTGATTTAGTTTATACAATGTACGATTGGACAGGTTTATAGAAACAAAGAATCAGGCGACAGACAGAAATAACACACCTTGTATCATTGGTCTATCAAACTGAGCAATCTCCGTTCTCATTTAGAGAGGAAGGTAGAATAGTTCAGTCACGGTTAAGCTTACATTATTTTCAATAGCACTGTCATGGAATCGTCAAAGTCGAAAGTTGCAATCATTAAAAAAACCCACACTTGTGAAACAGATAGCGTCACACTATGAATAGTGTCACAGAAAGACAAGTGAACGGATCCTGTGACATTAAGCGACGATGTTTGTATATTTCCTCTTTCCTTTATTATTATAATAATTGTAATAATAATAATAATAATAGACGTTTATGTAGTGCCCAAGCCATTGAGGCAGGCTCTGAGCGCTTTTCAAAAAAAGTTTGTGAAATAATACCTAGCATCAGTCAAAATACATAATTTACAAAATATAATTATGACTACGACAAATGATTCCAAGCAAACAGAACTCAATCACGGTTCACAACAACACAGAAAGCTGGTTAATGCAATAATCCATGCCACAACTATTGAATAGACATGTAAAATACATGAGATCAAGATTATAAACAAGAATCAATTAAAAGTGTAAAGGGGCGAGTGCCTAACTTATTCAAACTGCTCACAACAGTAAAGTGTAAAAATTTTTTTATTGAAAAATGATAGTAAACTTAATGTCCTCAGTTTTTGTCGCAATGAGCTCCAAACAGTTGGGCCATAAAAAAAAGCCTGTTCTCCAATTTTAGTTCTTACTCTAGGCACTAACAAACGACTAGAATCTTATCCAAGATTTTTTACTTCTTTTAAATATTAATATTTTGATTTGATTTTCATCAATCTGAATTTTTGAGCCCTTGTTTGAATTCAAAAATCTTTATTGCCAACGAGCAATACTTCAGTTTTTCCTTCATTCATTTTAAGCTTGTCAGCGTCCATCCATCCATATACCTAGGCGATACAAGGTTCAATTTGATCAATCACATTTTGAATTTTGTTTTTAATTGGGCTTACTCTGTAGAGTTGGGTAACAATAACAACGGCATAGAAATGATAGGAATGATTGTGATTTTTAATTACAGAGGCAAGGGGAGAAATGCACATAAAAAATAAGATAGGACCAAGGACAGATCCTTATGGCACTCCACAAGACAAAGTTATTTCTTTAGATTTCATACCATCGACAATGATGGTTTGTTTGCAGTTTGCTAAGTATGACATAAACCAATGAAGGGCAGTAGTTGTAATACCAAAAGAAATTTTAAGTAATTTAATTAATATGTTTTGAGCCGAGTTATCAAACGTTGCAGAGAGATCAAGAAGAGTTAAAAGCGACTTAACCCCACTGTCAATGACATTAAGTAAATCACTTAAAACACGAAATAGTGTAGTCTCTGTTCTGTGCTTGGTGCAATAGGCAGACTGAAAGAGTTCCCAGAGATCATTTTCTGTCAGATGAGCTGAAAAATGTTTAAGAACTACACTTTCAAGAATTTTTGGAGAGAAAGGGAAGATTTGAGACAGATTTGTAGTTTATTAAGTTTTTCAGATCAAGATTATGTTTCTTCAAAAGGGGTTTTACAATTGCTATCTTATCTGGTACTTCTCCTGTGTGGAGAGAACAATTTATGACATCTGTAAATGTAATAAGACGAAAAATGGTATTTAGGCAATTTTCCAAAAGATCTGTTGATTTAATCTGTTGGAATGTGTGAAAAGTTAAAAGAGGGTTTTTAATAAGAGAACCAATGGCTATTGAAAGTCACATTTGAAAGTTTTTTGTTTGATAATATAAATTGATCCTATACATTGTAGTCTTTTACTTGTAGGTATGGAAAAGCAAAGCTCCTTTTCAGACCTAAAGGTCTATAGAGGCAAAATAACAAATCATTTCAGAACATCCATGGACTTTAAACTGATTTGTCATATGATCCTCCTTGCTATAGCGGGCACTTGGTGGAATGACGGAAAATGAGATATATTTTCATGTCTTTTTCCAAAGGACATTTCAGGCCTAGCAAAGCTTGGGTTCAAAAACCCATCACCTCATGGTTTGAAACCAGACCATTTACTAAGACCGCTGATGCCACAATGATCAGTTATGAAAGGGTTTCATTTTGGCTCAAATGTTAATGAATTGAAAAGGGAAAAAAATGGGACACATATCATCAAGAATCTTATTTACCATAGGAGCCCAATCTTGCATTTAAAAGGACACTTTTCAAGAATGGTACGAAACATGAGTGTATCGAATTCAAGAGAATTTCCTTTCTGGTTCTTGAAGTTGAATCAAGGATAAAGAATACTTGAAGAACCAGAATACATTGAGTGTGATATGTTCAATCATTGTCAAATGCCTGTCATGAAATACTTCATTTCTTGTCACATTAGAGATCTTTTGGAACAGATTGCAAATTCTTTGCAAGAAAACAATAACGAGGCAAGTATGAATTTTAAAAGATTTGTTGTGTTTTGGGGTGTTTTTGTGTGTGTGTGTGAAAACTGCCAGACTTTCATGTGAGTATACTTAACATCAAAATTAAAATACTTACAAATTTTGTTTACATTTGGTGTGTTCAAGCATATATGTAGTAAATCATTTATTCTCACAAGTATTCATAGAAACCATTGGTTTATAATGAGACATTTAGCTCCTTCTGCCAATCTGTCCCATGATGCATTGTGCGTTTTCCCAGATCGGTGGTAGCTCTTTTGCGTGGCTGTTTTTTTACTAGTGCTGTTCATTGTATAGTGACAGCAGAAGACATACGCGCTGACTTAAACATTTAAATGTTATCTATCTAAGCATGTGAATCAACATATATGACTAGATTTCTTTAGAATATACATCATAAAATTGTGGGAAATTAGTTGCTATGGCATCTTTGACATCTTATGCGTGTCATTTCATGACTTATTCTTGCCACTGCCAGCCGGGAGAGCAAAACGCTAGATCTACTTATTCTTAAGTGCTAAACGGTTTGTATTATATTTGGCACACAGGTCCCTCTTGTCAATGTTAATAGAATGACATTGTTTTCTATTTTTATATATTGTAAACTTTTTGAGAATTTTTTTGGGGGGAATAAAAATGCTGTTTTTGTACATTCACGATGTATAGTGTTTTCAAAAATTCATTAAAAAAAAACTATTCAATATAAAAAAACCTTACGTCACTCTTTGATATTGAATGGAAAAGACGATTTGCACAGGTTTTGAGTGATTTTATTCATAACTAAGGGAGGAGGTAGATTTTGAAAATTTGATCAAAATCCAAGATGGTGGCCGTTTCTATGGCAACCAAGGACGCTATAAACTTTTCATTAATATAGGATGACTGTATATTTGACAGTTACTCATGTACATACTAAAAGCAAAAACCTAAAATCAAAAGCAAAAATAAATTACTTCAGGAGGGCTCCAGACTCCACACAAAAAGAGTTACCACCAATCTGTTTCTGAAACAAGGGCAGATAATTTTGCATGCTAAACGCCCCATTATAGGCTCTATGTTTTTATACTCTATGTTTACACTTTTGTATCTTTAATGATGTTTCAAAATTACAAAAAAGCTAAGTATTTTATTTAGCAATTCAAAAGAACAAAATTTTCCGCACTATTAACATGGAGTTTGTTTGGATATTTATTTCATAGATGAAAGAAAAAGGAGTGCATTTTAAATCAATTTGATGTGAAAAGCCTGAATCGTTTATGTAAAAATCCCAATTTCACTTCTTCTTTCACAAAACTCAAAAATTATGAATTAAAAGTGTATATACTTGATATATAAAATAGCATTTATCCAAGATAATATTTAGATAAAAAAATAGGATATCTTCTTAATAAGATTTTCATAACCTCTAAATAGAGGCCTATTCCTTTATGCTTGTGATTTATGCATTATTTTTTCCCTCTTTTTTATTTTAGACAAAAGGTTTTGCGAGTGACATGAGAGATGCAATTGAAAAATTAGGAGAATTGTCCAGGAAGAGACTAGACAAACAATGGTAACCTGTGAGTAAATCTCTGAAGTTCCCTGGCTTCATAACAGCATATTCATCATACATTAACACATCCAAACTATACAATATCTCTTTAAAAATTGGTTTACCCATGATATTGTTCACATTTTACTTGCTGCATGGCAATAAATTTGAGATTTTAATTTTAACTCATTTTGTTTGTTTAATCCACAGTTATGGATAGTGCAAGGAAGTTTCAAGATAACCTTCTGGCATCATTTCAAGCAAAAGAACAAATTTCAACTGAAATGGATGACCTCAAGAAAGTCATGAGCGAGGTTTCATTCTATTTATTGTACTAAATCCGATAAACCATCCTTAATTTTTCTCCATATCTACTGATTCCAATATAAAACAGGAGGAAAGCTTTGATCTGAAAATAATATCTGTTAAATATTTACATGCGTTGACGTTGAGATTAATCCCTGGAATTCCAGCTAGTGAAGCCCCAAATCTTCACGTGAGCATTGTTCATGCATCTAGTTGAGCTACAAATCCCATACAAAAATTATAATGAAAAGAATAAAATTAAAGAATATGGATGAAAACCTATTTCCAATAGATGAATCACAAGATAACTGTAAAATGTGAAGAAGAAAAAAATTAAAACAGATTCCCTTTGTTTAGAGGACATACATTATTTTATATTTGTACGTAATCTTGACAGTTCTATAACATGTATTTATCTCATAATTATTATTGTTTAAGTTTAAGATATCCAAAAATGACTCTTAAAAAGTATAATTCATGAGTTTTTTCTGATGTAGAAAAATGCTGAGATACTGAATTTGCATTTGAAGCTGGAAGTCGCAGAAAAAAGGAGTAAAGAGGAAATGATTCAATTTACCAATTCGGTAACAGAAGAACTCAAGGTACCTCAAGAAAAATTAACCATGAAATTAGAGGTGAGATTTAGATACACATGTACTAGGGAGAAAGTTTGATTTGAAGTGAAAAATGTTTAATGAAATTGTAATGGCTAAAACTAAATGAAACATAAAATGTTTATAAATGTAGGCTATATGTTGAAGAACTCTCTCCTAAAAGTAAAAGCTTAACTCATTTGTGACGGGCTATGACTAAAGACTTGACTAGACCTTCATGACGGGCTACGACTATCGACGTAATACAAAACTACCATACAAAATGACGGCTGTCTTTGCTTGTATGAAACTGCTGTGGTGCAAACACTACTTTAAGGCCTTATTTTGGCAAGCTCGAGCAGGGAGTATATGAAGCGCATGGCACACATAGGCATAAAAGGGTTAATATCTTTAAACATACTGACAACCTGATATTCTTTTGACATGTCAAAGAGTAAGAGAGTTAAAAGCTGTTTTTATCTATTATAAAATTGACAATCCATTTCTTAATATTCATCTTACTTTGCTGACAAATTATTTCCCCAATTTTTTATTTTATTGTGGTTTTTCCACGTCTCATCTCCATATCTACAGGAAATCTCAAAAAGAATGAATAAAGTTTATGACAGTTTGAATGTGTGCAAAGAAAATATTGAAACACAGATGCGAGAACACCACACTCTTGCTGAAAGTACACCTATTGGCATTAAAGAAATGGAAAAAAGGTGAATTTTCCTCTATAGTAAAAACACTACTCATCGTAGCTCAGCTATAATACATATCTTATTAAACCACTGCAGGAGATTATTTAATGCTATTGTTTGATAGGTTGATGTGAAATCCATGAAAACAAGACACAAAAAAAGTATTGAATGATAAGAAAATAAGAAACTGGTTTGACTAAAAGAAAGTTTTAGTTTGTCTTGACTGTTATCTTCCCTGCTTAAAGAAACTGCAAAGCATATAAATAAAATCAACATAATATATTATCTTTACCATTAAAGGCTACCTTTTTTTTAGATGTCTAGGGATGAGATGGCTGAGTGCTTAAATGCATTGTGCTGCGACCCAGAGGCACTGGGTTCGAATCCTTTGGCAAGAAAATTTACCCTATTTGCTCACATGGGCGTCATGGGTGACTCCTGTTGCATTGAGCGTAAGCCTGATGATAGTCTGTATTCCAATTCTCCACAGAAATTGGAACGCCAGGCGCAACACCTTATGGTGCCTACGTGGATGGTGCTAAATAAAATTTTTTTTTTTTTTTTTTTTGGAAGTGACAACAAACAACAGAAGAAAGGTTGCTTTCTTAGCGTTATTGATTTTTCTTTCATTTTTGCTTCCACCATCAACATTTAGACAACACTAATAACTCATACCTTTTTATTGCGCAATCTGTTTTCAGTTTGTAAAAGAACATTGTGTTTGACTGCATGTATATATCCGTGTAATAATATGCACATTACTTTAACTACTGAAGCTCCTGTTTCTTCCATGAGAAATAATGTGAATCTAAGAGAGACAAATAAGTGATGAGTGTTTTGCTCTGAAATGATCTACATAAGCACATCATAGTTGTTTGTGTTTTCTCCTTGTATAATATATGTTATTAAGCTGATGCTTTTTTGAGTTTGCAACTTATAATAATATAGAGCTCACTGCTTGTGAGAAAACCATTTAAAAGAAAACATCAAATATAAGTATACTTTGTCAATGAACAGAAAACTTTCTCTTTTTTCATAAGATATAAGAATGCAACTTAGCGTCTTTATTTTGCTGCTACTTAAAGGTTTGATTCTCACATGATATACATCAGTAGGTTGATTTTGTTGTTGTCTACAACAGATTGATGAAAGAGCTCAAGAAAGTTGAAACTAACTTTGTAACCTCTTTAAATGTGAGAGAAACTGTAGAGGGCTGTTTAGAAAACTCTATGGTTGAAATACAGGACTTGTCACGACGTCAATCAGATTCTTTGTCTAAGAAAACAAAAAGCGATATAAAAGACATAATGACAGCAGAGCTGAAGAAGATGGTGGAAATTTGTCTAAGGTGAGCTCAGATATGTCTCCATAAACCTGTCTCTCTCTCCCTCCCTTCCTCTCTCTCTCTCTCTCTCTCTCTCTCTCTCTCTCTCTCTCTCTCTCTCTCTCTCTCTCTCTCTCTCTCTCTCTCTCTCTCTCTCTCTCTCTCTCTCTCTCTCTCTCTCTCTCTCTCTCTCTCTCTCTCTCTCTCACAGATATATACATGATCAAAAATGACAAAATGATTGTGTTAGTATCAAAAGCGGGATTTTCTAATTAATGAAATTGACAATTCAATTTGTTTCTATAGAATCTTAGTGGAAAAAGTTCTTGCAAATGCTCCATAGCTACTACGGAAATAAAATGCAAGAACTGTTCTTCTTTGTCACTAGCATCATAATAGCAGTTTCAGTCTGTGTGGTGAGAAGATTTGATTGAGTTTTTTTTTTAATACTGTCATTTGTTAACCCATTACATCTTGACACAACCATTATATGACTTGCCTAGACAGGTTTCACTATGACCTGTGACAATCCAGCTTATTGGTGTGTTACAGTATTAATGAGTGGCAGTTGAATAACTTCATTATCTTCTAAAATATAAGGATTGTGAGCAATGACGTGGCTTATAAAGATGAAGATGGATTTATAGACTGTATCCCTGCACCAGGCTGTACATCATTTATCCCCCAGCAGGCTATTCCATTCAAAGTCCTTCTCAACTCCCGGGCGGCATACAGTACACAAGCCTGTTAGACTTACTTTTCATACTAAAACTCAGACAAGGTCTTTCTCTACCTATAGCTGGGTACTCATTCACCCCTGGGTCAAGTGAGGAAATTAGTGAAGTATCTTTCCTAAAAGTATAATGTTCTGAAAAAACCCCACCTGTGCCAGCCGTAGGGCTCAAACTAGTGTCATTGTGATTACCAGCTCACAACACTACAGTTCAGCTACAACGCTTATTCACCTCTTTGGCTTACCCTGGATATAAACCTGACAAACGTGCTGAATGAACAAGTTAACCTGTCTTTCTCTGATTCAATTTTTACCGACTCATTAACATTTATCATGTCTGTACTCTCAATGCCATTGTATTTTTGTTATAGGTTAAATGAATATTTTACATGATATTTTTCTATGCATATTTATATGTTATCTCCTATGTTACATGTATAAGTAATTTTTTTTATGTATATATCTAACCCATATTTTATTTAGAAATCTCTACAATTTAAAATTTTATATTTTATAACGGCAGTTTTCTAAATGTTTTGAATTCCACCCATCCCACCTAATTTTGTCAAATCGGCATTGTACAGCGCCTTGAGCTAAGAAGGGAAGGTACTTTAGAAATGCCCTTATTATTGTTTTTATTTTCTAGCTGGAGAGGAAATCAAGTACAAATTATCATTAGCGCTAGTCTGGACAAAACTGTTGATCACTATTGCTTTTTGAACAACCACAATGTTCATTTTTATTTTTAGGATCATTAAAATTTTCGAGGAACCTTTTCACTTTTCACCTGACAGTTGCATGATCCCCCTCTCCCCCACATACACACTTTTAAGTTGAATCTTGAAATATCATGTTGTAAAATTTCCAGGAAAAATCTCAAAACTGTATGTGACCAATTGGAGGAATTAAGTCATTTGTACAAGGAAGGCACGTTATCCAGGGCTCATATATACAGGCTGCTGCTGACCAAAGTTTGGAAAAAATCAAGTTGACAGTGGAAAAATGCAAGACAAATTTTGGAGAAGAAACAAGTTTGCTGAAACAAATAAATCAAAGGTACAATGATTCAAACTATAGACGTGTATAAAATGAGGTGGAGAGCATGAGTATTATATTGGTCAAGTTTTGGACAATGCATGAATTTATATAGAATAAACTGTCACCTAAGTACATAGACACTTCTAAAAGTTATACCCTCGCTGCCCCTGTCTCTTTCTCTCTGTGTCTGTCTGTCTCTCTCTCTCTCTCTCTATATATATATCCGTAAATGTAGTGTCGGTGGCCATGTGGCTAGGCTGCTGGACTGAGGATCATGAAGTCCTGGTTCAAATCCTGGCAAAGCCAGGCCTGACGTTGTGTTCCTTGGGAAAGACAATGTAACATGCATTTCCCCACTCGACCCAAGTGCAAAATGTGTACATGCACTAGCTTGGAAGTAATAACCTGCGTCCTGTCAAGAAGATCATTATTATCACCTGTTTCGCTTCATGCTATAGAAACCGGGATAAGCTCTGGCTCCATGAGCTGTAATAGCCTTGAAGGAACTCTTACTTTAGATAGATAGATTGCCCATATCCCATTGGTTCAAAAAATTCAAAGTAGACATTTTGGCCAGTACAGAAACAACGAAAAAGGACAAGGAATAGAAAATGTAGGACCAAATAATATTTTACTCTTCTCAGGAGTAGATGTCAATGATAGAGCTAGAGCGGGAGTAAGCGTCCTAATGCATAAAAGGCATGAAAAGCTACTAGAAAGTTGGAAATTTATAAGCCCACGGCTATTAGAGGTAAATATTAAACCAAAAGGAAGAGAAATTAAATTATTAATAGCTTATGGACCAAGCGAAGATGCCGCTAAAGAAGAAAAAGATATCTTCGAAAACGATTTACAAATAGCTGCAGAGAATTTTAAACCCAAACAGGAACTAATGGTTTTAGGAGATTTAAATGCTAGAGTAGGCAACAATATAGAAACGTCAGGAGGAGGAATAGGTAAAGAAGGAGAGACAACAACTTCTCCAAATGGAGAGAGACTAATAGATTTTTGCCTAAAGAATAACATGAAAATAGCAAACACCTTTTTTCCTCATGCAGATATCCACAAATATACAAGAGTAAATGAAGACAGGTGTGCAAAATCAATGATAGATTACATAATAGTTAGCAGCTTCCTTTTTTACAGTACATTGGATGCAAGAGTAAACAGAGGAGCAGAATTATTCAGTAATCATCACCTAGTGATTGCCAAAATGAGATTACTGACTGAAGAAAACAAACAGAAAAGGAAAGAGAAGAAAGTTATTAAACTCAAAATGGAGGAACTAAATAAACCAATAGTAAAACAGATATTCCAATCTAGGATAAAAAGATTTATCAGTGAAAGGCAAATGGATCTGAATGATAGCACAATAGAAGAAAAACGGTAAATGTATAAACAAATACTTCTCAGTTGTACTGAAGAGGCCTGTGGTAGGAAACAAATTAAAGGAGATAGGAAAAGAACAGCATGGTGGAATGAGAATGTCAAGACTAAGATCAAAGAAAAGAAGGATGCCTGGAAGAAATACTTGCAAACAAAGAGACCAGAGGGTAGTATAGATTACGTGAGTAAAAGAACTATCGCCAAAGATGAAGGAGTTTGGACACAGACTTCAAGAAAGCTATCAAGGAAATCAAAAGCTGTTCTGGGAGCAATGAAGAGCATGAGAAAGACCAAAGCATGCCCAATACGACAAATTAAGAACGCCGAAGGAGATATAATAAAAGAAGACAGCGAAATCATGGAAACGTGGAAAAAGCATTTTCACCAATTACATAATCCCTCCAAAACGTATGAAACAAGGAGTAAAGATCAATTAGTAAGAGTAACAAGTAATGCAGAGGAGACAGCTGAAGATGTAGATATATCAATGGAAGAAATGCAAACAGCTATAAGAAAAGTGAAATTATGAAAAGCCCCAGGAGCAGATCAAGTTTATCCAGAAATGATTAAAAACCAAGGGAGAGAGGCAGACAAACTACTACATGCAATATGCCAACAAGCATGGAAGTCCAAACAGGTGCCAGACGACCGGAAAAGGGAACGATAGTACCAATACATAAGAAAGGATCAACTTTGGAATGCTCAAACCATAGAGAGATATCACTACTTAGCATTCCAGGAAAAGTATATTCCAGGATACTGGAAATGAGACTAAGGAAAAGAGTAGAGGATCAGATTGAAGAGCATCAGAGTGGATTTAGACCAGGAGGAAGTGTACAAAGACCACATATTTACAATTAGACAAATAATAGAAAAATTCCTTGAGAGAAACATTGACTTGTACCTGTGTTTTATTGACGTAGAAAAGGCATTTGACACTGTGAGGAGGGACGACCTATGGCATTCCCTAAAAGAACACAATGTAGAGCAAAATTTACTAGAAGCCATTAAAAGTTTTTACAATAAACCAACATGTGCAGTGAGAGTAGCTGAAAACATATCTGCAGAATTCGATGTAGATATAGGAGTAAGACAGGGTTGTAATCGAAGTCCTCTTTTGTTTATCACATTTATGGATTCAGTCGCAAAGGCATCCTCAAAAATGAAGAAAATGAATGTAGGTATGTGGAAGCTCAAACCAGTAAGTATATCAATGCTTTCATTTGCCGATGATTTAGTGCTGTTTGGAAAATCAGAAAGTGACCTTCAGTCGAATATCAACATTATGAACAATGAACTAAATAAAAGAGAAATGAGAGTAAATGCAAAGAAAAACAAAACAATGCTAGTAACTAGGAAGCTAAAACACAAAATTTTTAATTGGGCAGGAAGAATTTAGAACAAGTTCAAGGCTACAATTACCTAGAAGTAATGATTAACTCAGAGGGAAAACTAAGAGAAGAAATCAGCCAGAGAATCAAAAAAGGCAAGTGCAATATATAAACATCTAGGAAAGGCATTTGTAGATAAGCAAAAAATTGTCAACAAAAACCAAAATGGCAGTATACAATACAGTTTATTGTCCTACTCTCCTCCATGGCAGCGAAACCTGGACCTTAGACAGTAGAGAATACAGAAGAATAGTAAGGAAAACTAAAAGAGACAAAATCAGAAACACAACAGTAAGAGATCAAACCAAAGAAGATGGCATAAAAACTAAGATAGAAACAAATCAATTGAGATGGTTTGGGCATGTAAACAGAATGATTGACAATAGAATAGCTAAATCAGTATACAGTGCTAAAGCCCAAGGTAAAAGACCAAAAGGCAGACCTCAGAGAAAGTGGGAAGAAGATATAAAAGAGGCATTGAAGCATAGAAATTGAACATTTTTGGATGGAAACAGAAAATGCCAGGACAGGGCATCCTGGAGAAAGATCACCTCGGGCATCTGAACCCATACACCGAAAGGTAGAATGGGAACTGATAAAGAAAAAAGAAAGTCCATGGGATTGAGGTCTGTTGACATCGGAGGCCATTCATCTCTTTTTATGAAACACATATCTTGAGAAGTCTTGTGTTACTCTGCAGGTTTGAGATATAGCTCCATCCGTTGAAAAATAAAATACAACTCATTACAATTTGGCAGTAGATTCTCTTATAGAAGAGCAATGTAGTTAGCACCATTTACTTTGTTTGTTATCATTGTGTCAATGAAATTAATTTCCAGCAAATATGAGCAGAAACCATAATTTTCTTAGAAAACTATTTTTCCCCTCATACAATCGTCTAGAGGCAACTTGTGACTTTTTATGCAAAACAACTTCATTTTGTCAAATCTGTGATATTTTTTGTCAGTGAACACTATACGTTTGGCTTCCTCACATGTAGATTTATCTAAAACAGAATGGGATCGAAAACTTTATTTGTTTTGCTTTTTCATGTTTTCTACCAGTTTGTATTTGTTTATAAGCATTTAAGTGTAAATCAGGTTTAATTATTCTGCTCACAGAAGTGCGACTTATATTTTGTTTTTGCACAATTTTCTTTTGCGATTTGTCCCCGGAATGTCCTCTTAGGATAAAACAAGTTCTGCCTGTTGAAAATTGATTTTTGTTCTCACATTAACTCACAATCTTTGGTTAACCACTGCCCGCTTGACATTGTGATAATTTGGTTTTTGTAATTTTTCTTATCAGTTCATTAATAGGTAATATTTATTCCATTGATTGTTTGAAAATTCTTGCACTATTATTGATCCTCTCCAATCCTTTCCCTTAAAAAGGGTCACAATAATAGCAGCATTGGTACTGTTAAATACCATCACGAACAGCACATTGAACTAGATGAAAACTATCACTTTTAGCTTTACTTGATAACATATATGAAGATAAAACTTAATTTACAACAAAACAATAACATAAACAACAAAGTCTAATTTATGAAGTGAGATTGTAAACTTATAAAGTCGGTAAAGGATTGATTCAAGCAGAAGACAATTCATCAAAATGTTTTCAATACAGTGACATTCCTGATCAAAGCTTTCAGCTTTGTTAACAAATGTTAAGCTAAATAAGGTGACAGTTGGTTCATTTTTATACTACGCAAAATGTTAATCCTTTCGATTTTGCGTTTTTCACCACTCTTACATTTTAATCTGTTGTATACACAAATGCATGGAATGCATTGATTTTTACACGACTATGAGACAAAGAAATTGTCCTTAAGTGTGCCAAATTGGAATGAAAATCATAATATTGTTTTTGTATTATTGACCTTCATGTTTTGAGACGTTTTTTTTGGTCCAAGTAATATAAACACACAAGATCATTCTCACTCACTCGAGGTACTTTTTTCACTTATCCATATTGTCTTTGTACTTACTTATGACCACCCTTTAACTAACTTCATCTTGTTTAAGTCTTGAAAACTTGAAAATGTAAAATTACTTTTTTGTCTTCTACAGGTTGAAGCAATGCACAGAAAATGTCTGTAATCATAGTTGTCTCCATGGATGTCCTTCAGGGAAAAGTGTGGGAAAACCTCTCCAATTATCTTCTCTATCTAATAATACAGCTTGTCCATCATTACCTGACCTAGGCTACAGTGCAAGCAATTGCCATAGGATTAGGAATGGCAGCAACAACTGTGGTCATGTGCAGCACAGCAGTGGAATAAGCGGAAATGGATTATCAACTACTTTTACCCAGAACCCTCCCAAATCATCCACTTTGGACATCAGTTGCAAGCTGCACCAAAATAACTCCTTCTCAACACAAAATGTATTTTCGCAACATCCTTCCACTGGAGGTAACAATTTCTCATGTTGTCTTTCACAACAACAAACAAGAATGCCTGGTGTAAATGAATTTGTTGAAACCAAAAAAGTAGTGTTGACATCAAAGCCTGACCTCTATTATTTCTCCTTTCCGACAACTAGATGATATTCGAATTGATCCATCACCAGTTGCAACAGTTAAGCCTCAAAGGAGAATTGATCAGACAAGGTATCCCTATTCAGGGCAAGAAAATGAAGGAATATCTTCATATGAGAGCCCTTATCAAGAATGCAGAAAGTATGATTTAAGAAAGCGAAAAAATAAAGAGGTACCAAGTTGTTCTAAGACAAACAAGGAACCAAAATGTGATCATAAAGACAAAAACGTTGGCAGTTTTCATATACTAGAAGGAAGCAAGAAGAGAACAGATAATTCCTACCATGCCAATCATGGATCCTCGAGACAATGGCAAAACTACAGCAATAATACTCATGAACAATACTGCGATGGACAAAGACATAAACATCCCTTACAGATGCAAACCAAAGAGACAAAAGACATGGATAAGAAGCATCATCAAAACTGTTATCATCTAAAAGTCGATGACGTTAAAGATGAAAGAATCTCAAACTCATTGTCTGTCATTGGGTGAGCATGATTTTGTCATACAATTCTATATTTTGTGGACAAATTGTCTGCTTTTGTGAAATTTACTAAAGAATTTAGTTATCTCAGAAAAATCAAGTTATTTATTTTATATCAAGTTTACAATTATATATGTATCTAGATTTCATTTCCATGTAATTTTATGTTATGATTGGGTTTTTAACCCCTTTTCTATTGTGTAGTGTATACTCATCTTTTTTTTGTTAGAAATGTGAACAATTTTGAATTTAACAAACCTAGACTAAGTTCCTTTGACAATTTTTTATTTAAGAATTTTTCTATTACCTGATTGTGAAGAAAGAGCCATACATTTGTTAGTGGTATTATACCTGAAATGAACAAGAACAGCTTTTTATTTTTAAGTATGAAAAAACTCCAACTTGTTCACTGATACAGTACCCTGGATTGTTTTTTCTGATCAGGAACAATAACAGACAGAAAGCTAATAAAAGGGACGAGGAAATGCACTCTCAGTTTGGGGTAAAGTTCTTCACAATAACTTTAAAGCAGTGTACATCATATCATATTTTTCTCTAATCTCACTGACTTTAAAACCTTAAGAATACGATGATCTTGATCCCGTATGAACTGCTAGTACCGGCAGTAGTTCTTCCTTGCAAATTAAGACAAGCGATTTAAATGTAACATTATCCCATGATAGCTGTCTTTACAATTTTCATAAAGCAATGTAAAACGACAAATGTGAATGAAATAGAATCATTAATAAGCCAACTTTTGAATTACATAGCATCATCCACTTCTAACATTATCTTGTAGTACTTTTTCATGAATTCATGTTTTTTACCTCTAATTTTTTATTCACAATTCTTATCAATTTTACTACTGACCTATAGAAGTAAATCAATGTACTGCCTTTTTCAATTCTAAAGATGGGCCTTTTTAGATGAGAAAATAAAAAAAAGCAACCATTTCATGAATAATTAATATAAATATAATATTGATGTCTTCCTATTTGTAGACAGGTAGTCGGACGTCATCACCTGCCTGCTCAGTGTATTCAATAAGAATAAAAACACCACTCAGACATATTGCATCAGTACAAGCTTCAAGGAGAAGAGGTTGAGTTGAAAGTTGTTTAACAGTACCCTAGTCATTAATTAAGGCCTTTCAAATATCATAAAAAGGATTGGTCTAGTATGAATTTTTTTTCCTATTGAAAATATTTTCATGATTAAAATGGATTGCAGATATGTATAAAAAAGTAAGGTTGCCATCGGCAAAGGAATGCCTTTTAATTCTGAAAAGTAAAATTTAAACCAAAAAAAGGTGCTTTGAGAATAATTTAAATGTTCAGTTGACAGATGATATTCACAGTAAAAGGAAAAATTTCTGATCATATGGGCAATAACATGATCTAATAAAATGAGGATGGAGTTAGTAAGATCAGTATTACTGATTGTGACATTGAATATAAATCATAACATGGAATGATGTATTAAATATGAATACGGCAGATGACTTTGGAAGGGGTACTTGTTATGGCATACTTTTTTGCTGTATTTTAGCTCCATGACCCATTCAATGTTTCCAGACTCATATTAAGTTCCGGCGAACGCCCTAACATGATCTAATAATGATTCCTGATGGTTCTGACCGATGACCTAGTGACTATAGTAAACATCCTGAAAACGGAACAGTTCTCTGCAGAATCTCAGAATTAAAATAAGCCCTGTGATCAGTGATTGGCAAAAAACGATTTTTACCTTTTGTTCTGAAACCAAGGCAAAAAAGTGGATTTCAGTTTGAAACTGTTTTTGGGTGTGAACTATGTAAAATTCACATTCCTTCAAAGGAACATGCTTCATGACATACAAAATATGTAAAAACGATTGCCTAACTACTTATTGATGGCTGAAAATGGAGAAAATTTTAAAATTTTTGTTGAAATGATTTTTTGGCATACTGAATTTGAGTTGATGGTGTGAATTTTGTACAAGAAAAATGAGTGTAGAAGTATTTGTGAATTTTAAAATTTTCTCAGTTTCAGATGTGAGGGAAGTTTTAAAATAATTTTTGACTATTAGGTTACACGCCATTACGGAGTTACCCAAATCAGGTTGCTTAGGGTTTAAAGGGTTAAACTAGGTATGATAGGTGAAATACTAGTAATATCTATTGTTGCACAAAGTTGCTTTCAAGTAATTTTTTTCAGAGCTTAATGTATTGTTATATCTAATGTCTAGACATAAATAAAACAGCCATTGCTGAATATATTTTATTAAATTGAAAAAAGGTGATTTTTTCATCAAGAGTAGATTAAAGAAAATTTGAACAAATGCATATTGAATTAGAGGAATTTCTCAGTTTTACTCTGGACCTTGCTGAAATGGCAAATCCTATAGACTATTTTGAAGCATAGGAAAACTTGTGATCCAAGCATTAACTAAATTGGTCATGAAACCTGTCCAACAATCACCCTAGGCAATAGAAATATGTGATATTTGACATAAGTCAAATCATTAAAACACATTTATTTTTACAACTTTTAATGTTTTACAATTTGTTTCAGGAGGAGTCTTTAAATATCCACTGATGATTGGAAAAAACTTCAAAAACGATGAACAGTTCACATCCAGGTACTTTATTGTCAGACATGTGAATGTGAGAGGAATCCTAATATTTCACAGTCCTAGTCAACAATGTTTTCGTTTTCAATATAAAGCTTAAAATATTTTAAGAAGAATTGATTTTAAAGATTTGAGAAAAACCCATTTTGATGATTGTGAGGAATTGGTTATTTCCCTTTGAGGCAATGTGTGAATTTTAAACTTTTTTGCATACAATATGCAGATAAGTTGCTTCAACATTTTTTTAGAGCCTGTGAATGATTGCATTAAATGTTTGAATGAGTCCATTTTTTAGAATGTTGCCTCAGAATAGTTGACAGATGTTTGAACGAAGGACATTTATATCAGACTTCATTAAGTACTCCCCCAAAAAAAACCCATTTGGAAATGGAGAAAATTTGAAAATTTTTGTTGAAACAAAACGAAAACAACCCCAGAGATTGATTGTGGGAAGTGTGTTAAAAAACACCCCCCCCAAAAAACCCCAAAAAAAACAAAAAAAACAACCCAAAAACAAACAAACAAAAAAAATTAAAAGAATCATGAGAAGTTACAGAGTGTGGGTACAACTTATTTTACACATCAGTGGCAATCTGAAAAAACTAATATCACAAAAAGTCAACCCTAAGACAAAATAATATGTAATTTTTTCAACACATTTTATTCAAATTTCAAAGATTCTTTGGCATATAAGAAATGTTTATCTACATTACATGAAAGTTTAAAAAATGTGCATGTATAAATCCAACTTCAATTTCAATGAATGATGAGATGGATATGACTATCAATCCTAATGTAAAGAATATAAAAGTACATTCTCTACATTCTGACTTGTTATTCCCTTACATTATAATCAACATCCGCTATTCTTACATGTATTCTAACCTCCCCAAAAAAGAATAGATTGATTTGAAACATTGAAGAAAGTAAATGTCATTTATATTTTAGTTTGCAAGGTCTTCTCTTCATCCCCATCTTTCTTCTGTCCCCACTCTGCTATAGATTAAAACCACTAAAGAAAAGCTTTGGATGCATTTTGTTACCTATTACAAACATTTGAAAGGATGCTTACTAACTCCATCATTTTTTGACACAAAACGAGTCAGCAAGGTCAATTTTCTATATTTAAACATTAAATTAAGGAGTCAAGAAGACGTAGAGAAATGGTAACTCTAATACTAATACTAACAACAAAAACTAAATTTCCCATTTCCTTCATTGTTTATTCACTTTTCTTTCCCCCCCTCTCGAATGCAGATCATACCAAACTTCTGTTATGTTATTAATTCTATGGTTTTTATTTTCCCCATAGTTGTCCTTATATTAAGATTTGAACTCTTATTGTATAAGTCAACAGTTGTCATATGTCATTGGCTAATTTTATGTCTTTACTCCTCAAAATATCTGAAATGGTATATATATAAGCAAAATATGACAGTTTTGTGATGTATATGTAGAGTAATTCATCCATTCTTGTTTTGTTTTTTTTTTCTTTATGACGAGACGGCAGAGTGGTTAAAGGCATTGCACTGTGACCCACAAGTAATAGGTTTGAGGCCCACTTAAGTCGTTTCGTTATTTTCCCTGGGCAAGAAAAGTTATCCTATTTGCTCACTTCGACAACATGGGTAATTCCTGTTGCATTGGGTGTAAGCTCGATGATAGTCTATTTTCTTTTCTTTAAAGAAATTGGAATGCGAGTGTGACACCTTTCAGTTTCTGCACGGATTGCTCTAATTTAAGAAAATATTCTTTTTTACTTTTAATGAAAATAAAAACAATCATATTGGTTTAAATTAACAGCACAAAGACATCATTCAACATTACATAAACAAAAATCTTTCTTTCATTATCAGTTTAGATACCTGAAATGATCTTTCTCTAGGCTTCCTTGTCCTGACATTTTCTGTTTCCTTGCTTTAGTGCCTCTTTTACATTTTCTTCCCACTTTGTCCAAGGTCTGCCTTTTCGTCTTTTACCTTGGGTTTTAGCATTGTATACTGATTTAGCCATTCTCTATCATTCATTCTGTTTACATGCCCAAACCATCTGAGTTGATTTACTTCTTAATTTTTCAGATTTCCTCTGATTTCAGATTATTTGAGGTTTTCTCTTTTAACATATTTTTCTCTTAAGTTTCCTGTTCTTCCCTTTAACTAAAATACTTCTATGTTCGCTGTTATGAATAGGTGAGATGGTTTAGCACAACAGGATAAAATTCCTGACTCATGATCCATCGCTTATTTTCATACTAATAATAAGCGGAAGCATGCTGCTTCATTTTCACTTCCACACGAACGACATTCTCCACACTGATCCATGAGGCCCTACTAGCTACTCACACAAGAAGATTTCAGATTTAAAAATCGGAACCTTCTTTATTTCCTTTCAGATTTTTCAGACTTTTAAGTCTGAAACCTACTAACACATTTGTTGTGGAAATAGCCTTTCGCCGAGGTTATTGGGATAGATTTTGCTAAACTAGCATACTGGCATAGCCTATCAATGTTGAGATGCACTGACTTACCTCTTGCCTCTCTGCAGTCAGTTGTGAGCGATCTGTGGTCGATGATTTTTCATTCTTTCATTCCAGGAAAATCGAAGCTAAGTCATTTTGTATTGTGTTATTTGCGATTTAAGGTACAATCCTATTTGTGGGTAATTGTGAATCTAGATCTAGAACTAGATAAGATTAAGATCGATCTGTTTGAGTGAAGTGACCTAGATTTTAGATCTAAATCTAGATTTTTTTTATGATGGCTTGACAGCCCTAGGTTATAGTTTTCCCTAGGCCTTAGCTTTGGGCTACAAGGAATGCTTGGGTTACTATATCATCATATAAATAGATCTAGCTTGTTAACAAATTTAACTTATTTCTTGCTCGGCGTTTCAGAAAAATGAGATCTAGATCTAGATTCTAGTCGTATAGAGAGATCTTGAAAATAAGCGCACACGTGGTTGATTTAGATGTAGATCTAGACCTAGACTCTAGACAGACAGGCTATTTTATGCTACATCTGGATTCAATCTAGTAAGATCTAGATATATGACAATTTATGACTAGATATATCTAGATCTAAGTCTAATTGTTATCTAGAGGCCTAGAAACTATGAGAGTAGATTTAGATTTTTAGTTCTAGGTCTAGAATTTGTCGCACCCATTTTCTTCAATAACCTTAGTAGAGATCTAGACAAATTGGGGATGACCTGTGAAAAGTTTGGGTTTATTGATTGGAATTTGCCAGTAGATATGATTGATCTAACTTCTAAGAACAAATTCAGGTGGGAATGGTTGTCAACTAAAGATTTAATGAATTCCTTTCTAGTTATATCAGGAAGGATGAGAAAGATGGCATTGCATGGTGTTGTTATTGTAAGTGTGAGATTGAAGACGGTACAGGAGGTGTTTGGTGTCTAAAAGTTTCACATTTTAGAGACTTACAGATTTTTTTCATTTGCCATTAACATCCGTTTTATGCAATCTGTTTTGGTTTGATCTGTTATTGTTGTGTTTCTGATTTTGTCTTTTTCATTATTCCCTTCAACTCATCTTAGATATTTCATTGTGAACCTCTCCAGTTTTCAAGTTGCATGCTTGTATTTCTTTGTCGGTGATTCATTACCACTCTGTAGATCAATGAGTAACATAAGGGGATTCAGTAAAAATGTTTTACATCATTGGCCTATGTGCTGCCTTAAAGCATCTTCATTCCAGAAGGAATGAAGAAAATAAAACATCAGTTCACAGCATTTATATAGTGTACCGCATGTGTGTACTTGTCAAGAAATTTCCCTTCTTAAAAGATAAATGGTTCGATAACCAGTGAAGCAATCTAGATCAAGTAGCTGGACACTTTCGTTTTAATGTACGCTGCACTTCCTAAAAGTAACAGAAGTAACCTATTAAATAGTAGTCAGTCAGTCGCATTTGGGTGCATTGGACTGGTCGGGGAAGTATTTTAGCAGGTGCAAATGGTCACATCAGACAACAATGCATTTAAACAACAAGAAGATCATGTCAGCTTAGCTGGTTTGACTTAGATTTTCAGTTTAGAAAACCAGCAGTTTTTAGGTTGCACACATTACACAAGATAAAGATCACTTTGAAGAAAGATTGTTTGTTTCTTGTAGCAGACAGGTTTTGTCTTTGTAGACACAACATTAATAACAATGAAGCAATGGAAGTCCTCTAAGCTTCAGTGTCATAAGCTTTCAAGTCTGGCACATCACAGCCAGTGTAGACGCCTCGGTCATGACATTCTTGAATGAGCAATCTCCAGTTGGAGTCCTGTGCAAAGAATAAGTTAAAAAAAATTGTTAAGCCAGTTTGAAAGAAACACTTATGAAAATAAGAGTACAAACTACAGCTATCATCACCAAGATGGTGCATGGCCTTTGACAGACAAAAAGGTTTTGCATTCTGGCAAAGTTGCATAAGGAACATTACAATAACTAAAGTTTCATCTCCTTCATAGTCACTGATGCCTATAGGTCAATTGTGTAGGCATTTATTCTTTATCTTCATGTTATCATATTTTTGTGCATTTTCTCCTGTTTTGCTTGTACCGGTATTTCTGTTCTGTTAAAAAAAGTTTTCTTTAAGATCAATGATAATGATAATTTCAAGTTTAGTTGGTGCGGTATGGGGTGCGGTGTAGAAAAAATAAAGACATTACTGTGAAAGTAAATGTTAACTATGATACAAGTGACAGTGATACAGTAATATCATTGTCAAAGTGTTATGCACTAGCCACATGCTTCTAGGTGAGTGGTCTGATTTGTAAGGCAATTTAGCATTCATCAGTTAGGAATCAAGGCATCGGTTGCCTGATATACCTGTACCCTAAGAAAAGAGGCGGGATGTGAATGACTAATGAGGCTGATCATTGGCTGAAGAAGAAAAAATACCCAGTGGACATTCTGGTACAAATGTATAGGAGATATGTAGACTGGCCTTGGATTATTAATTGGCATCAGTTGCGTCAAGTAGACAAAATTGACCCAGAATCACTTCAGTTACTGATTGACATCCATTGTCCAGGTGACCAGCAATACCTCAGGCAACTGAGAGACTTAAGATGTAGGGCCAAGGAGAAAGCTACATTGTATCATATACTTGTATTGCCTTAGAATTTTCCAGAATGCCATACATATTTTCTGAATAAAATCTTGACAAGCATTTTATCATTTCATAAACCAAATTAAGGGCAGGAGTGTGTAATTTAGTAAGATGGATCAAGGTGTAAACATTTTTATGAGTAAATCAGTTTTATAAAAAAAATTGTTTCATCTGTCCATGTACATTGTAAGAGTGTATATTTTGGCTTTATATTTACTTTTTTTTTCTGAAAAATAAAAATTCTTTGTGGGTATTTGAATTTCATTTTTATTAAATTTTCATGATGTTCTGAAATTGGATGTGTTGTGAGCTATAATACAATAAAACTGTTTATCTTGTTATAAAGCACATGTCTGTACAGGGGATGAATTTGCTCTTGTTTTTTCATTTACTCTCTAATATGTCGTTAGTTATATATGTACAGTTGTGTCTCGATAGTCCGAACACCTCCGTTCCGAGCAATTTGTCAGGATTATAGTGACATCCAGATTATCAAATCTCTCTCTCTCTCTCTGTCTCTCTTGACTTGTGCCTCAGGTTTCTCGCTTACACACAATTGGAACACGCAAGAAGAAGAAAAAGAAAAAGAAGAACTAGTAGTAGTAGTAGTAGTAGTAGTAGGAATAGTAGTAGTAGTAGTAGTAGTAGTAGTAGTAGTAGTAGTAGTAGTAGTAGTAGTAGTAGTAGTAGTAGTAGTAGTAGTAGGAGGAGGAGGAGGAGGAGGAATAGTAGTAGTAGTAGTAGTAGTAGGATGAGGAGGAGTAGTAGTAGTAGTGTAGTAGTAGTAGTAGTAGTAGTAGTAATAGTAGTAGGAGGAGGAATAAGTAGTAGTAGTAGTAGGACGAGGAGTAGTAGTAGTAGTAATAGTAGTAGTAGTAGTAGTAGTAGTAGTAGTAGTAGTACGAGGAGGAAGAGTAGAAGAAGAAAAAAAAGAGAGAGAGAGAGAGGGGTGTGAGAGAGAAAAGAGACAGACAGGCCATGAGAGTGCAAAGAAAATTTTGAAGAAAGACCTAATGAGGAAAGTATATCGTTGAAGTGGTGTTAGGAAAGTCGAGTCGGGTGGCTGAGATATGCTGTCAGCAGACTGGTTAGACTATCTCAAGCAGCTGAGTGTTCGGTTTATCAAAGTATTTACGCTCTATATTGTGGTAATTTGTTCCAAAACTAGGTGTTCGGATCCAGAATCTCGTATCTGGATTATCGGGTACAAATAAATAAGAAAAATCTGTCCCCAGCTTATTTGTTCGGATCATCAAGACATTCGGATTATTGATTTCCGGGCTATGGAGCCGTGACTGTAGATCTGTATAGACCTATTGTGTCGTATGAAAAATTGTTGGTCACTGAAATTACAAAACACAAGCCTAGTGTTACAAGAATGAGGACCTACTATTGGCTAGATGCTGGGATTCCCTTTAAAATAGATAGCTGCTAAACAAAATCGTGTTAAAGAATTATATTCATATTCATGACATTGTGAGGTCCATAATGAAACAAAACAAATCACCTTAGCTAGAACATAAGGATTTCCAATGATGATCAACAGAGCTTGAGAACGCGTTATGGCCACATTGAAACGTTTTGGGTTACTCAGAAATCCAAGAGAATGCCGCACATCAAATCCAAGAAGCTTTTCATTTGACCGCACCTGATATTATAAAAATTCATTGTTAGGCCAAAGAGAAGGAATACTCAAAACCGTATGCAAATTTTTCTCTTCACTACTACACCTAAGACATATAATGTTCATACTTCACACATACAAAGGGTATCTTGTTGTGATTGAGATGGACAAGTTTTTTAGTTGCACAAAATTTTGACTGCCATGGTAAATGGTGGCCATATTGAATTTTATGCACTTTTTTCCAAATGTTAAAAGTCAACCAAAATTTGAAATATGTAAAGAGATGTGTCAAGGTTTCCTTACATGATTTGTACATTATCTGATCTAGTTCTGTAGAAAAATATTATTGAAAAAATTATTTTACATAATCTTGAATCAAATTTTATTAAAAGGAGTATCTAATACAAATTAGGTAATCATATGAAGAAGCTATAGCCCAATTTTGGGGTGAATTTAAGTACAACATTTAAACTTTTACTTTCACTCAGCGAAATATTTGCAAAAAACGCTAGTTTTAGAAAAATTCCATTTTCATATTTTCGAAACCCAAAATATGCATGAAAGAGTTTTACGAGCATGGGCTCATGGTGTTGTAGCATCAATACTAAATCTACTGTATCTGAAACATGGCAGAATTTCCCTTTACATTGATACCATATATTTAGGAAAGAGGTTGAATAAATTTATAATATTTTTCAATAAAAAGAGGGCCTTAAACCACATTTACACATACAATTTTCCTGTTTTGTACTATTGCAGACTGATTCTAGCAGAGTTAAAGTAAAGTTTCTAAGGCCTATAGAGCCGGAGCGTATCCCGGTTTCTACAGCGTGAAGCGAAACAGGTGACAATAATCACCTCCTGGCCAGGATGCTAGTGTGATGCAGATTTTTACTCCCAAGCTAGTACTTGTACCCATTTGCATCTGGGTAGAGTGGGGAAAATGTGTGTTAAGTGTCGTTCCCAGGGAACACAATGTCAGACCTGGCTTTGCTAGGATTCAATTCGGGATCTCATGATCCCCAGTCCGACAGCCTAACCACTTGGCCTCCGATGTCATCTCTAGCAGTGAGCAGGGTTAAAGCATATAAAAATGATATCTAAAATTCCATATTTTATAATCCAAACTTTGAAGTTCAGCTGCCGTCCCCCACCCTTTTATCCTGCACATATTTTGTCACCTGTTCCAACAATTTTTTTTGTTGATTTTTGGTTATTTCAGTATAACTTTATTGGGTCTATAAGACGTCTGAATGGTTTTATAAAATATACAGTAGAATCTGAGATATTGCATAACCAATTTTATTCTGCCCTCTGTTACGATCGTTTCTTCATGATTTTAAAGCCGATTTTCATTGTTACCTGGATTTGGTGATAGAACAGTTTATCATGCAGGTGACGATTTTTTAGATCATTATGACATGAATGGAATCAAGTATGTTACTGATACTGGTACTGGTATGGTAATTATTATCTAGATCTATTCCTTTTTCCTGATGAGTAAGACAAATCATTACTATATCAAAAGTCATTTTCAAAATTGTTCATATAGTCGAGTATCTTACCGTGGAAATAATGATAGCCTGTCTCTCTTGTCCCTGAAATTCTTCCACTGAGCCAACCTTGACATCTGGTAAGCCAAGACGCTCTATCATGAAACGGATTTTCTCAACCTTCAATTTGGGAATAAAGAAGAAATGATATTGTATGTAAGAATTGTCATCATCATGTATCCTGTAACCCTCCATGGTTTTGGGGGCGGTGCATTATGGACTGTCGCACTAGTTTCTTTTGCTTGTCTCGATTGTGAGCGGGGATTTGGGTCTGGGGGAAGGTCTTTCCTGTCCATTCCGTGATGTCTTCCCATGTCTTTTCCTATCCTCCTCTTTTCCTTGTTCTATCCATTACTTACTACTTACTGTCCTTTACGCTGGGTGGCATTGGCATGTAGGGCAGCATTGTTCCATCCGTGGTGCCTTGTAAATTGTAAAATGAGCTTTGAAAAGCCATTTGATCCTGTTTGTAATAGTATGGCTGTACCAAATCAACTTTGTTGTCTTCACAATCCCCAGCAGATCTATATAGTGCTCGGTGTATAGTAAGAATAATGATGATCAAAGATACATCCTATCATTGATAAAGCTATTCGACTCATACAGTCAGTTGACTTTTGTTACAAAATCTTATAAATCTTTTCTTCTATTTGAAAAATTGCAGATAGAAAGATATTTTGGTCATATAAAAAATTATGACAGTGACAGATAAACATGTAATGTAACAAATGTGTGGTACTATTACGACACATAATATGGTTGGTGAAACTGTCTAAATACATAAGTCCACTTAACATGATTTTTTTAGGAGAATCAAAACAAATGAATAAATCATCAAATAGGTCTGTAAACATTATATCCTATGTTCAACCGAACCGTTAAAAAGCATAAGCGCTGTACTTAAACCGCACCTACACTGAAACTGCCAGGTCGTAACAAAACATATTTTTTTGTTGCTTTCCTACTTTGGCTGGGCTGGAAAAAAACATAATCTCACCTATTCCTCAAAGTAAAAATTGCGTTTTTTACGGTTCAAGTCTTTTGACTTGTTGGCACCTTATAATTTGTTACCATCTGGCCGTTCTGTAGATCAACATCAAATTACATTTTATAACAGCTTGAGTAGTAGATCTAGGTTTAGGTATATATATATATATATATCTAGTATTTGACTTCTTTCAGATGATCCAACATCATAAAGATTAGTATATGATGATTCACAATCAGATTCAATTGTAGATTTAAAGCTAATTCTTGGGTTAAAAGAATTTTTATTGACCCCTTTACTCCTAGAGCTGCATTCGTTTACTTTCAAATTCTGGCAAAGGACGTATTACCTGATAGTATAGTAATTTTATGTCATGTCTCAGTACAAATAATTTGCCTACACGTGCCGATACGAAAAGGTATCAGGAACCAGAAGGAAAAACAAAAGGGAAAGTCAGTACCGATGGGTGTCGGGTTTGGCAGCCAACAGTTTATTGACGGGACCCCATAATGTCAGTAATGGTAGTGAGCGAGTTAAATAATCTCAAAGTTCATACAAAGACCTTTAGTCTGACATACACTTTATTTCTGTAGCTTTCTTGCTTAATCTTTTATGATATTTCAAATGTTAGAAACATTACACTTTTTTGTGTCCATGGCTGATATCGCCATTTTTACCTCTTCATTTTTACTGTTTTTGGTGAATAAAATAATCTATCACAATTGTTGAGGAGTTGCAACAAAAAAAACTAACCACGAAAAAAACAAAAAAAACAGGCTTATTCTTTATCTGTACAAGTTGGATTTCAGAGAGTTTGACAGAGTTGAGGTTTTTTTGCTCTTAGTTGCAGTAGCTGAAAATTGATATTTTTTTACATTTCACATTTTAAGAAAACTTGGTAAATTGAAAACATTCCCAATTTCATAAAAACACAATGTATTGCAACAAAAAAAAGAGTCAATTTAATCAGAACATAAATTGTTATTTAAGTGATATAACTTTAATAGTTTAAACTGTATTGTTGCAGGGAAAGAAATGAGTTTAGAGTACTTAAAGATCAGGAAAGAGTAAGGATATTACTCTAGTGTCAATACTCTTAAAGCCTCACCTGCTTGCGGTATGGAGTAATAACGCCGATATCACCAGGTGACACATTTTCTCTCAGTAAACCTTGCAAATATCTCACTACCTGCAAAGTTTCACATGGGTTGAACCATGAAGGATTGTCTGCCTCTCGTACATCCTCCTGTTGTAAGGAACAATCAGTTTAGAAGGATTTTGATGGTAATTGGTATGCAAAAGAATGTCTGGATATCATAACAAAGCAGTAAGATTCATCAATCACAATCACATAAAAAAATGTTAACATTAACAATCATAATAACATTTATATTATTATTATTATTATTATTATTACCATTACTGTTATTTTATCAGTATTATTATTGTTGTTATTATTAGTAGTATTATTAACAATATTATTGTTGTTGTTATTATTAATATTATTGTTAGCATTAGTAATATTAATATTATTTTTGTTCTTGTTATTATTAGTAGTATTACTACTATCACTACTATCAGTATATTATCACTACAAGCGTGATTATTAGCATTAGCTATATCTTCTTCTTATTACTATCATTATCATTATTAAGAGCAGCAGTAGTTGTAGTATTGTTAAAACACCTCAAAATCAGTATAATAACATAGTCGCTGTTTTTGTTTTTTTCTATTTTAGCTGCCAATGATTAAATGTTTTAATTAAACTGAGTATATTTTTTACTTTAAAGTTTAGGTGTTATTTTTTTTTATATGATCACAATCGTCACAATCTAAGTCATTGTTATTGTCAATTGGCCATAAACCATCAGCCAAAACCAAAATGTCATAATTTTTCATACAAGTACAAGAATTAAACAAATTTTAAATCATTATAATAGTCATAGACAATCAAATATGGTGGTAATAAATCACAAAGATAAAGAATCATAAAAACCCAAACATCTAACATACATTTAACGTCTGCAACTTTATTCATTGAAGACTATCCAGCAATGCATTTTCTAATGTCTTTTGGCAATACATTTTGAATACCTTCCAGCAATAGACTTTGAATACCTTCCGCAATACGAAAGGATTCATTGTTTCACCAACACAGTTTTCTTCCTTACTCTCATTCCATGAAAGATAACTGGGTCTCCCGAGACAGCAGTAATGGCCAATCAGCAAGTGTTGTTACCAAAGCACTGTCCGCATAGGGTTGAAGTTCGTTGAAATAAAACAACCTTGAAGGGGAGGTTCAGGATGGACGGATGTGACCGATAATTTTTCCTCAGCATTGTCACCTAAGATGAAGTATGTGTGTAATATTAATATGTATGTATTAGTCACAACAATAAAATGCAAAAAACTCTTTCACGCAACCAACGAATACTGGAACATGTTACACATTTTTATGAATGGTATGATGTTGTGCTGTCTGGAATTCACAATAAAGGACAGATAATTCAAGCTAGACAACACACTGCAAGAGGAGACAACCGATTCACACATCTCTGGTAGACAGTAGACGAAGCCGACCATTTCCCCCAGATTCTTACACAACCTAGGGCTAAGGAAAGATGGGCTGGTCATGTGTGAACTTTATTTTATGAGTCTTTGGGGTGCTAAATATAGTCTGCTCTGAATTGCCTGTACTTTCCTTCTTTTCGCTTTCCTTGGAAAAAAAAGAAACATAAACAAATAAAAGCTAAAAAAAAACCCAAAAAGAAAAAATCAAACAAAAAATATCTAAGACTGAAAGTCAGTTGATTTCATGATCAGGAGAAGTAATGATTAAAAACAACCCCCACTTAATGATTGTTAGTGTCTAAACGGATACCATCTCACTACGGAGCGTCACAGAAAGACAAGGGAACGGATCCCATGACGCTAAACGGCAGGGACTGTACTAGTGTTTAAAAAATACCCCAAAAGCTATTGTAGCGAAAAGATGCCCATTTACATTAAGCAGAAGTAAAAAGAATTATTTTATTAATTGAAACGTTTTGAGATATAATGTCTGCTTTCTTTCTTTCTTTATCAGCTCCCATTCTACCTTCCGGTGTATGGGTTTTAGATGCCCGAAATGATCTTTCTCCAGGCTGACTTGTAGTAACATTTTCTGTTTCCTTCCATGAAAGTTAAATTTCTTTGCGTTAATGCCTCTTTTATATCTTCTTCCCACTTTCTTCGAGGTCTGCCTTTTGGTCTTTTACCTTGTGTTTTAGCATTATATACTGATTTAGCTATTCTATTGTCATTCATTCTGTTAACATGCCCAAACCATCTCAGTTGATTCATTTCTATCTTAGTTTTTATGCTATCTGCATTGGTTTGATCTCTTATTGTTGTGTTTCTGATTTTGTCTCTTTTAGTTTTCCCTACTACTCTTCTTAGATATTTCATTTCGGCTGCCTGCACTCTACTGTATTCCCTACTGTCTAAGGTCCAGGTTTCACTGCCATAGAGGAGAGTAGGACAATAAACTGTGTTGTATATTGCCATTTTGGTTTTTGTTGACAATTCTTGTTTACCTACAAATGCCTTTCCTAGATGGTTATATATTGCACTTGCCTTTTTGATTCTCTGTCTGATTTCTTCTCTTAGTTTTCCCTCTGAGTTAATCATTACTTCTAGGTAATAGTAGCTTTGAACTTGTTCTAAAATCTCCTGCTTAATTTAAGATTTTGTGTTTTAGCTTCCCTAGGTACTGTCATTGTTTTGGTTTTCTTTGCATTTACTCTCATTCCTCTTTTACTTAATTCATTGTTTACAATGTTGATATTCGACTGGAGGTCCCTTTCTGATTTTCCAAACAAAACTAAATCATCAGCAAATGAAAGCATTGATACATTTACTGGTTTGAGCTTCCACATACCTACATTCATTTTCTTCATTTTTGAGAATGCCTTTGCGACTGAATCCATAAATGTGATAAACAAAAAAGAGGACTTAGGTTACAACCCTGTCTTACTCCTATATCTACATCAAATTCTTCAGATACATTTCCAGCTACTCTCACTGCAGGTTTATTGTAAAAACTTGTAATGGCTTCTATTAAATTTTGCTCTACATTGTGTTCTTTTAAGGAATGCCATAGTTTGTCCCTCCTCACGATGTCAAATGCCTTTTCTAAGTCAATAAAACACAGGTACAAGTCAATGTTTCTCTCAAGGAATTTTTCTATTATTTGTCTAATTGTAAATATGTGATCTTGTACACTTCTTCCTGGTCTAAATCCACTCTAGTGTTCTTCAATCTGATCCTCTACTCTTTTCCTTAGTCTCATTTCCAGAATCCTGGCATACACTTTTCCTGGTACGCTAAGTAGTGATATCCCTCTATAGTTTGAGCATTCCATAGTTGATCCTTTCTTGTGTATTGGTACTACCATTCCCTTATTCCAGTCGTCTGGCACCTGTTTGGACTTCCATGTTTGTTGACATATTGCATGTGGTAGTTTGTCTGCCTCTCTCCCTTGGTTTTTAATCAGTTCTGGATAAACTTGATTTGCTCCTGGTGCGTTTCCTAATTTCACTTTTCTTATAGCTGTTTGAAGTTCTTCCATTGAGATATCTACATCTTCAGCTGTCTCATTTTAATTACTTGTTACTCTTAATAATTGATCTGTACTCCTTGTTTCATATGTTCTGGAGGGATTATGTAATTGTTGAAAATACTTTCTCCACGTTTCCATGATTTTGTTGTCTCCTTTCATTATTTCTCCTTTGGCATTCTTAATTTGTCGTATTGGGCATGCTTTGGTCTTTCTAATGCTCTTCATTGCTCCCCAGAACAGCTTTTGATTTCCTTGGCAGCTTTCTTGAAGGCTTTGTCTAAACCCTTCCCACTGTTCCTGTTTTGTTTTCTTAACTTCCTCTTTGGCGATAGTTCTTTTACTCACATAATCTATCCTATTCTCCGGTCTCTTTGTTTACAAGTATTTCTTCCAGGCATCCTTCTTTTCTTTGATCTTAGTCTTGACATTCTCATTCCACCATGCTGTTCTTTTACAATCTCCTTTAATTTGTTTCCTTCCACAGACCTCTTCAGTACAACTGATGAGTGTTTCTTTATATATTTGCAATTTTTCTTCTGTTGTGCTTTCCTTCAGATCCACCTGCCTTTCACTGATAGATCTTTTTATCCTGGATTGGTATATCTGTTTTACTATTGGTTTATTTAGTTCTTCTATATTGAGTTTAGTAGCTTTCTTCTCTTTCCTTTTCTGTTTGTTTTCTTCAGTTAATAATCTCATAATGTCTGCAACCAGATTAATTCAATGATTTAGTCATAAATGTGTATTTAGCCATCTGATGCTTTTTTCTTGTTTGCGAAGAAACTATGTGTGTATGTGTGTGTGTTTGTATATGTGTGAGTGAAGAGAGTTTTTTGTTTTTTGAAAGGAGATATGTTTAAGGATCAAGGGTATTGGTTTGCTGTCACAGGTTTTTTTGTATGTGTAGAAAAAAAAAAAAAAAAAAAAATTCAATTGGAGCTTCCATACTGATAAATATATAACTTGAGCCATATTTTCTTCTCAAGCTCCTGCTAAGTTTTGTTTTGAATAGTTGTAGCAAAACAGTCATTAATTTAATGCACATAACATTCTTTTCATTATTGAAATGGAAACCAAACATAAAACAATTGTTCATCAGCAGTCGCACACCTATCTGTACCTTCGCATTTTTTGAGAGAAAACTGCAAAAATCAATTGATTAAAATAACAGTAATGAAGCCTTTTCCATTTTTCTCCTTTCACCTGAAATTAGAAAATCAACTTACCACTAGTGGGTTATAGCCACTGGTATCCTGAAACTTGTCTGCATCCCTTTGATAAATCTCACGATTCATGAGTCGTTCCAGGAAAGACAACTCCAACCCATAAATTTTTGCAAATGGGGACATAACAATAGGGCCAAGCTGCTTTGGATCTCCTGCCAATACAATCTAATGAAGGACAGTATCAATAAAATGGGAAAAGTTCACTACGTTTAAGTGATTTTATAAAGAAACAAGCATGTTGCACCCCGGGGTGATGCCAAGTATGATATCAGATCAGATTAGTATTCGACACTGAGGGTACACAGGTGAGCGTAAACGGTCGGCCTATTATTTCAACTTTTTTAATTAAGCTGTTCCAAACGGCGGCTCAAAGATGGGGAAATAATCAAGATTCCAAAAATTAAATGTCGCTTCTTGTGGAAAAATTCCTCAAATGAAAAACGATAATGGCATCATTTAGAAACTACTTGCAAAATATGGTTACTTTCAGTGGCCAGGCAACAGAGCCTTCGGCGAAAAAAAGAACGACTACCTCAAAATCATATATATATATATATAAATAGTTCACAATACTAATGGGAACATTGAAAGAGTAATGTCTCTATTGATGCTAAGCAAAGATGGAACAAACATTCCTCAAACCCCCCTCCCCTCCAAAGAAAAGGAAAAGAGTTGCCTATGTTTAACAATTAACACAAACAGCAAAGAAAGGGTTGAGTGGAGGGAAGGCAGGTAAAAGGAGAGAAATGCCCTTAGCCTCCTACAAGTTCTACTAGTACTTTAGTGATTGCAGCTACCTTTGCCATTTAGCTTTAGAAAATTATTTATTTACACCTTAGTCCTCTGTTTGGTCAGTAATTCATCAATGATATAAACCTACATTAATTTACACACAAAATGATATTGTTAGTCTCTGATAACATGTCCCCACAACACAGTTATCACAAAATATGGCCATGTCATGGCGGAGGCTTTTCTTTAGGAAGTGCTTTAAGAGGTCCTAAACATCCTCACTGAATTTGTGTGTTATATTGTCAAAAAGACTAACGGTAAATAGAATTTTGGACTTCGTTCTCAAAGCATTTGAGACAAATTTCAATGCTGTCAGCACTCTGATGAATTGTACAAAAATGTGCTCATTAACTTATGCCATAGCCATGCAGAAATACAATTGAAATTAATGAAATCTGATGAATTTTTCACATAAAATTGATTTCTTTGCTCTGCATTACCGTAATTCAAAACATAATATCTACTTGAAGAAGACGTGCCACAGTAGAGTGAAGTGAATCCAATATGTCTCAGCTACTATAGGAGCTGAGGGGCATCTGGTATTCTTTGAAATGAACATTTGCTTCAAATAGAGGGATGAAGGCAGCACAGTCTGTGAGATATGTTTAAAGTAAAGAGAGTAATCAGATCTGAAATATAGTAGGATAGCTCCAGCCGGCGATCACGATTTTGAAGATGGCTAATGAAACTCCAGCCGGCGATCACGATTTTGAAGATGGCTAATGAAACTCCAGCAAGCGATCACGATTTTGAAGATGGCTAATGAAACTCCAAATCGGCGATCACGATTTTGAAGATGGCTAATGAAACTCCAGCCGGCGATCACGATTTTGAAGATGGCTAATGAAACTCCAGCCCGGCGATCACGATTTTGTCTTCGATCGTAGAGGTGACTTCACAAAATGTGAAATTAAAAACATTTATAGGTCGAGCTGATTAAAAACCTCATGTGACATATATAATATATAATATTGAAAGCATATTTGAGTTTGTAAATTCACCCGGATCTAAATATTGATAAAATATGAGTTTTGTTTACTTCAATGACTCATAACTCAAAACTATGGCCAGTGAATTCCGACTGATTTTCCTGTGCCACCACACAAATACAAGGGATAGCATGAATTTTCAGCCTTTGGAGTCCATCCTTAATGGGGTTTTTTTAACGTTTGCACCCATCACGCTACAATTACTTACTTGGCCATCAGCACCTGAGAGAAGACCAATTGGTATGAGACATTCTGGTTCGGTTGCTTGGCCACACTGTTAAAAAATAACCAACAAGCTTGCATTGAATTCATCATGTTGCCTGATGGTATATATTGTCAAGATACTAACAGATGTTAAAAGTACTTTTTTATATTTTTGAATAAGACAGCTATCTTTGAAATAAAATCTGTTTTGTTGAGGTGTTGTAACTGAACCGTAGTGTTGGTGTTAAGAGCTTGTAATCACGACGACACTGGTTCAATCTCCAAAGCTACTAGCACAGGTGGGTTTTTTTCATAACGATGCGTTCTTAGGAAAGGTACTCCACTCTACTTTCCTCACTTGACTCAGCTGTGAATGAATACCCAGCTATAGGTAGAGAAACATTTTGTCAGAATGTTAGCGCAAAAGCCTAACTAATAGGCATGTGTACTGTATGCTCCCTCGGTAGTTAAGAAGAACTTTAAATGAAATGGCCTGCTGGGGATAATTGATGTTCAGTTGGTGAGCCTGCACCTTGTGCGGGGATACAAACTATAAATCCAACTTTATATTCTTATACATTTCTGAAAATCTATAAAGAAAAAGAAGAAATACTTTCTTTGAACTTTTCAAAAGTACAAAACATGAATT
The DNA here is from genome assembly GCA_037039925.1 of Doris montereyensis. Lineage (NCBI taxonomy): Eukaryota > Metazoa > Mollusca > Gastropoda > Nudibranchia > Dorididae > Doris > Doris montereyensis. The sequence goes on from JAXRKP010000104.1 coordinate 228,142, forward strand.
TGACACGTTTCATCCCAATTTTATCGACTGTTAAATTTCCGCTATGTAATCTTCATGACCAATTCCAACGGAATTCAAAATTCAGCATTGTGAACTACATTGCCAATTTTGACGGTCGTCAAATTCATTGTAAATGCTAGAGAACCAGCATTCATCGACTTAATAAACATAATTTTTACTTCTACCCGACTCCTTTTTCTCTATTACTGCTTCGCTTGGCACTCCATCATTTTTTATAAGGTTTTACAGTGGGAGATGAAAACCCGGAATGTGTGAGTTATTTGGACCAATAAATGAAGATCTATGAAGATCACTACAAAAAGACAGTGTGGCGGTATACAGGGGGCATAACGAGGTTTGAGTGTGTGTGTGTGTGTGTGTGTATACATGTATGTATATATATATATATTTCAATTAGAATTAGAGAAATCAACAGAATGTTTTCAAGTTGAATTACCTCGTCAACTACAACATGAGTGAAATGGCCTGGTGTAAGACCCAATCCATATAGAATACCTGCCATACTGCAAGTACAAATGATGATGCGATGATGAGCGATTTTCTCAAATCTTCTGGGACACAGCAGTATTTTAGTATGTTCTCTGAAACATTCTGTTTGTAAAGACCATTTAAAAGTCATATTAAAGTTGATTTTTTTCCACTTCTTCATGATTTTTAAAGAATGAAAACTTGTGACAAACTATTTTACATATATCATATAAACATACATATTTTATAATCATAGGAATTGAATAATAACATATATTATATAATCACATATATCATATATATCTAGGATATAAATTGGAACATTCAAAATGCAAAGTTGTAATAATCTTTGAATTTGTCACTTTCACTTTTCAGTAAAAATTTTTATTTCAATTGAATATAATGTATAAATCTCGATGGTTTATTTTCCAATGCATTTTAATCTTTTGTCTCCATGTCAATTGCTAAAGGCCTTCAACTGAAACAAAATCAGACAGTAAAGGAGGATTCAGTAGTCCACAGGCAATGTGATGGCCACTCAACCAAACAGGTTGTGGGTTCAAGCCCTGTCGACAGCTGAAAAGTTTTCTCTAGTTTTTTCCAGTAAAATTTGGTCCAGGTAGGTGGTCGACATTTAGTCCCATTGGAGAAGGATAATAAAAAAGAGGTCCCGTGTGCAGATCACAGGATTTTGTGCATGTTAAAGATCCCTTGGCTGTTTACAAGACAGTCCGATCAAAATTGAAAATCCTACCAAAACCCCAGAGATCATCATAGTTATGAATGTGGGTAAAATAAAAAAAAAACCAGACTGTAAGAAAACGATGTTCCATAAGCCAACACAAAGCAGGATTTTCTTCACAGCCCATACGGCCCATAGAGCCGGAGCTCATCCCAGTTTCAATAGCGTGAAGTGGAACAGGTGATAATAATCACCTCCTGGACAGGACGCTAGTCTGATGCAGGTTTTTACTCCCAAGCTAGTGTTTGTACCCATTTGCACCTGAGTTGAAATGCGTATTAAGTGTCTTCCCCAAGGAACACAACGCCGGGCCCAACTTTGCTAGGATTCAAACCAGGATCTCATGATCCGACGGTCTAACCACTCAGCCAACAATGTCACATAAGCTATCACAAACAACAATCAACCTTTCAGTTTAGCTGTTTTAATGTACAAGCAACTCTTCTCAAAAAATAATTTGAGTTTATTTTCTGTCCCATATTATCATTGGATCTCACAATTTCCATTCACAAAGTGCTAGAATTTCCAGGTGAATTACAAGAGAACAGCAAGATGATAGACAGATAGATGTAAGTGAATCAAAAAAAATATAAGACCCTACCAGTAGCGCCCGATCAAACACCCACATTTCTCAAGGGACAAGAGGAATAGAAAATCAAACAGCTTGTAAGCAATCGTAAAGAGTTACACAGCTATTTGATGTAAATAACCCTAACCCACATAAAATTCAAAGTATTCATTCCATTTGAAATGAGTAAAACTTTTCTATTGAATAGCATCTAAAATAATGACTAATAAATTGGGAAAACGTTGAGTCCAAATGATACTAGTCAAAATCAAGAAGACTTCAAAATAAGGTAAAGATATCAATTCAATCAATTCTGTGGTACAATACCTGTAGAGACCGCTGGAAGGCATTCATCCTCACCATGTCTGATGCTCTCAACACTCCACTCTGATGCAATCTCTCAGTCTAAAATATGAGTACATTTCTATTAAAGCTCCAAGAGCTGATTGATATTTTTTTGACATTTAAAAAGAAAAAAGAAAAAGGAAGAGCTGTAGAAACAAATAATTAAAAGGCCAGTGAGTTAGGTGATTGTAGATCAACCAGATTTTTAAAGACAGGAAATTATTAATAAAATTCATAGACATTAGATTAAAAATACTTTAAAAATAGAAGGCACGAAATTGAAGGACTACTATCGAAAGGCTTACAATAAGATCTGCTGCACTGTTGGATGGAGTGCATGCCAAGATACGACTTGAGTGAACACGAGTCAAAAGTTGAAGAATGGCTTCAACCACAGTAATAGTTTTGCCTGTACCTGTGTATAAAGAAGAAAAAAAGGAGCTCTAGAAAAAAGTTGGTTGAGAAGTCGACACCTTGCTCCTCTAGAGCTACTTTTCATTGAATTTTAGTTGAGCTGCATTGGAATGATTTTTTTTTTTTTGTTTTGTTTGTTTTTAAAAAATTCAAACTTTTGCATTATTTTAAATTGTATGTAACATTTGTAGTTATATGTTTTTATAGGAAAATTGGTGTATGCCTGATTTGTATAATTTCCTGTCTTTTACCTAGTGTGATGTTAGGCGCTTTGAGATGTCATTGATATGAAAAGTGCATATAAATACTATGTATAATTATTATTATTATTATTATTATTATTATTGTTATTATTATTATTATTATTGTTATTATTATTATTATTATTATTATTAGTATATCATTATTATTATAAACAGTGAGAATAATAATAATAATAACAATAATAATAAATCACTTGTATAGCGCATTTGATCCATCTGGCATGCTCTAAGGCGCTTCACAGAAATCACACAATTGCATACAGGCAATAAACGTTAATAATATGCTAGTCGGAATAGTTGTTTTAAGATGTGATGTTAAATGAATTCACTCCCTATGAACATTTAAAATCTCGTTAATTTCAGAACTGATACAAAAGATCAGAAGAAGTTATAGTCCCTAGTCCGGCACAAGTGGAGTCCCAACAAATTCACATTTCATTCATAAGTCACCCTCTCACCTCCCTGAGGAGCAGGGGTAGTCCAGAGGCAAGGTGTCGGCCTTTCAACCAAAAGTTGTGGGCACAAGCCCCGGCAGGTTGAAGAATTAAAAAAAAACATTTTTTCTAGTAAAAAACCTAAACCTAAACCTTAACCTAAACAAACTTGAGTAAGGGTGCAAACAGTGTGTTCACTTTCGCCTCCTTTTCCTCTGTCTCTCCTTTCGGCACCCTCATCTTGGTGATTGAGAATCTAATTTGTACGAAATGTATTGGGCGCATTAGAGTAGGATTCCTCTCCTTTTTGCTCCCGATCCTCAATAAAAGGAGAGGAATGATAACAAAGTGCTGCACTAAATTTCAATCACCGTGCTTCCATCAAGTCTGTTGCATACACACATATGTCTACACACATTTTTACACAGATTTTTAGAAATAGATCTTGAAATATTGGTGCTGTGCATAATGAAAAAAGAAAGAAAAAACGAGAGAAAGTTTCCAGGAGACATTGATATCAAGAGGGTCTCATTCTTATGAACGACAAAATCCTTTTTCTTCATCTCCTAGTATTTCATCCATTACATTATTTCATCAAATAGATATTCCAGCATTAATGGATTCTCTGTACCCAGTATCTACGTCTCTTCTGTTGCCAAAATAAAAATACAAAAGCATCCTTTGAGGAATACCTTCGCTGCCGACCTTATACAACTGACAGATTGAGAGGAGCAAAGGAAACTGAATCCACTTTTTCGTCTCCATTCCTCTTCCTCTTCTTGAAAAGGAGGGAAAGAGGAGGCCAAAGTGAACCCATTCTGCTTACAGCACTCCAAAAGGAAAATCAAATTGAAAAGAAAAAAAGAAATCAAACCCCAGTAAAATCAAATTGAAAAGGAAAAAAAGAAGAAATAAAAACCCCAGTAAAATCAAATTGAAAAGAAAAAAATGAAGAAATAAAAACCCTAGTAAAATAATCTAATTGTGATGATTACCTGGGGGGCCAAATATGACGTAAGGAGTTGGTCTACACTGGCCTAGCAGTATGTTGCTGACAGCTGCCCTCTGTTCCTCATTCAACTTTTCGTTGTGACACCGTACTTTAGTGACGTGTGACCTTTCTGTGTTATAGGCTGTATGCAAACTCGACCACTGCAACTCAATTTGCCTGTTTGAGGATTCAATGTTACGTGTATCTCCGTTGATTTTCTTGCACGAGGATTGCGAGAAATTTTGGCCCCATGAGCTATGATCCCATTTCGAGATTGATTGTGAAATTGATGTTTTCTGGCATGAAAAGAATGATGTGATAATCTGTCATCTCCACTCATGTCATGGGAGGAGTCTTCAACCAATTGCTGCAGCTTTAGTTGTGGAATCTTTGGCTCTATTTGCATAGGGAAAAGGACTTGAAGAGACAGAGAAAAAATGGGTGATGATATGGTATAATATAACTTCCAAGAACCCCCATCCCGATTCACATGGAATGTGCACAACACAAGGACAATTTTCCTAAATTTCAGTGTTTAGTTTGAAAAGGAAAACAACAAAAGCAAATTTAAAAAAAAAAATCTCTTCAATACAAAATGTACTCAATATAAGATACAAGTATTATAAGATTGCTGCTTTTAAAAAAAGAAAAAAATCCCTGCAAGTACATAATTCAGGCTTTATTGCCATATCAAATTCATTTCAGAAGGTACCCAAAGATCATAATTGATATTGAGTCATGCACTTGACACAAATTAAAACTGACAATTTCTTTAGAAGCTCTGTCTAAAAAGGCTTTTAATTCTAGAAACTTTTCTATATGTCACAAGGCTAATGTTACATTGAGAAAATAAAATATTTTCCACACCTTTTGTTCCGTGAAACTGAACGGCCAATGAGACAGCTTGGTGGCTTCTCCGTAGCGTGTTCCTGAAAAACAAAAACATTTTTAAAAATCTACCTCCGTAAGCACTGTAGCTAATCAAATTCCAACTAAATGTCTATGCAGCCATTAACACCAGTCAAATGTCTATACAGCCATTAACATTAGTCACATGTCTATGCAGCCATTAACATTAGTCACATGTCTATACAGCCATTAATATCAGTCACATGTCTATACAGCCATTAATATCAGTCACATGTCTATGCAGCCATTAACATTAGTCACATGTCTATACAACCATTAACATCAGTCACATGTCTATGCAGCCATTAACATTAGTCACATGTCTATACAGCCATTAACATTAGTCACATGTCTATACAGCCATTAACATTAGTCACATGTCTATGCAGCCATTAACATTAGTAACATGTCTATACAGCCATTAGCATCAGTCACATGTCTATGCAGCCATTAATATCAGTCACATGTCTATGCAGCCATTAACATTAGTCACATGTCTATGCAGCCATTAATATCAGTCACATGTCTATGCAGTCATTAACATCAGTCAAAAGTCTGAATTACTACTGTTATCAGTGGTTTCTGAACTATTTTGCAGAATTTATAAAAATGGTATTAAAGTACAAGAGCATGTAGTATGTATGAATCCAATGACACCAACAACATTAAGAGGCGTTGTGTTAAAACCATAGTGTTGTGAATTTGTAACCACAATGATACTAGATCAAACCCCACGGCTGGTCTAGGTGAATTTTGATTTCACAACGCCGCTGCATTCTTAGGAAAGATACTTCACTCTACTTTCCTCACTTGACTCAGGTGTGAATGAGTACCCAGCTACAGGTAGAGAAAGATCTTGTCAGAGTGATAGTGCGGAAAGCGTTACAGGCTTGTGTATTGTATGATCCTCCGGGAGTTGAGAAGGGCTTTGAATGAAATGGCCTGCTGGGGGATAAATGATGTACACTTGGTGAGCCTGCACTTGTGTGGGGAAGCAGACTAAATCCATCTATATCTTTATCTTTAACATACCTGTTGAAGGTAAAAACAACGCCATAGTCCTCCCCATTATAACGTGTGAAATTCTGGAGAAAATTTTAAATGTACGTCACAGCTGCTTATCTGTGGAAGTGAAAAGACAAAGTTATCATGATAGTTATAGTAACAAACTGTCTAGTTTAGCTGATGTAATTTCAAAGCAGCCCACCAAATTTGATTCATTATAAAATTTTACCCATTTTACTGATAGGTCGACAGGAGATCAAAAAAATTTCCTGACTGGGATTCAAACTCAGGCCTCCTGCCTGGTAGTCAGACGTTCTATCGACTGAGCTACTGGTACCTCCCTTTATCTCGTACTGACTCGTATGTTTTGCAGATATAACTTCAACCACCCCTTTGCTGATCAGATCTACTATGAGTGACTCTTTTTTGCGGACTCTGTCACCTGCCTCTGCTTCATCAACGCAATATTTTCATGACATCCAGATATACTTAAGGTAAGCGGCAGGAATAATGTCCCATCTTATTTCTGCCCTACGGCAGGACTAATCACCCGATTTAAAAAAACCCATCGGTTGTACTAACAATATTGGACACTTCCTCAGGGAACCAGCATCCAGCACCACACACCAGTCCCTGACCTGGAACCTGCAGGGGAAAAGGAAGAGAGGCCGACTCGTAGCACCTGGAGGCGAGACACTGAAGAGCAGAATAAGGATGCAGGGAACCAACTGGACAGGAATTCAACAGGCAGCCCAGAACAGTGCGATGGCGGGGTGTCGTTGATGGCCTGTGCTCATTCCAGAGCTATGGGCCTAAGTAAGTACTGACAAGATGCAATAGTTGCTTCTTCATTGCTTAATTTCCTTATTAAATTATTAGAAAATGAAAATTTGACAACTGTTTCTTCTAAATATGGTATAAGATTTCTCCTCCCTTTTTGACTTTCCACAACATTAGCTGATAAAACTCATCGAGCAGCTTTGACTCAGAGACATATGGTTACTGCATCAATAACAAAATTGAGTACGAAACTGGTGTACGAAACTTGATCATTGTAATATCTTTTTTTCTTCTGTCTCTACACTAACAACATCAGTCTCCAAAACACGGTGCAGAAAGAGGAAATCGGGAAGAAGGGGAGGGTTTAGGATGGAATCCATTAGTCCTTTTTTCAAACCAACTTAGGATGGCTGACTCACACATGTAGTATGATGTAGTCCTGTCACAGATTGAAAAACACAAACTGGAGTTCAGGTGCTTATGAGTATTGACCTTTTTTTTTTTACAAGGGGGAAATTCAAAAAACTCTGATAACATTAATTGCAATATAAACGGATGGATAAACAACACACAATTCTCCCATCAGATGGTGGACAGAAATGAAAAAGTAAAGAAAACTAAAACGTCAATTGTCTTCTCACCTCATGAACAAAGCCTTCATAACTTGGACCTTCCGGGTCATAAGGTATGGACAAAATGACCTTGTCCCCAATGAGAACAGACGGCCTTCCCTCAGCAAGACCAGGAACACTCAGAGCCAAGAATTCTCTGACAGGATGCAAGCAAACCTGAAAAAGCATAAAAATAATAAAAAGAAAGATTCTTAAGTAACTGTTTCTCCTCTTCACCCTCCTTTTTTTTCGATTTATTAAGCAATATTTTCTATAACAACCAAAACAAACAAAAAATTAAACACTGATACCTCTCACTGACTTTGCGTCTTCTTCGACTGATACGCAGCACTTGACACAAAGGACCAAAACCTGAATGAGAATCTTGCATTTTGTGTCAAACCCAGTATGAATTCGTTATAATTAAAGCTAGAAACAAAAAAATAATCGGTGCCACCACTTTTAGGGTTAGCTCTGTCCGTAGAGTGTTTTGGTTGATGGCAAGATGATGGATGCTAAGGTCATGGGTTTGGACCTCTGTGGTGGAGGTAGATTATGTTGTTGTTTTCTTTCTTCCTGTTTGTCTTGCTATTGTCATTTAGATTACAAAAAAATAATTCCTTGTCTTCGTTATTTACTTTCAGTATATAACCATGAATAAAATTATGTTTCCATGGGTAAAGAAGGAAGTTTGCCCACTTGTACAGTATAACTAATGTTTTGCCTCTATATTCAATTCAAACTCTGTTTCGGATTCACGACAAACCAGTGTTATCAAACCTAAGTAATTCACTTTTGAAAACTCACGACAAAACCAGCATTACCCAGCCTTGGTATTAGACTTTTGAAATCTCATGACAGACCAGTGTTACTAAACCTTGGTATTTCCCTTTTAAACAAAGTTCAAGACCAAATTAATTGGAAAAGATAACTCTTTCCTTTAATGAAACCATCAAGCGATATTTTCAAAGTATAGATTTCTTGTCAGACTTACTCTATGGAGATCAAAATCTCTAATATCCAGCTGCATTTGTATCTCTTCCAGATGGAGCAACGTCGACATTCTTTTACATAGTTTGCATTCGACAAGCCCTATGGGGGAAAAAAGAAAGAGGAATGTGTATAGACACAAAGGCCCATAATATGTTAATATGGCTCAACATGAATAGCAGAACATGGAAATGTACTTTTGTTTTGATTTCATTTACCCACATCCACAACTAAAGGTGATTTCGGGTTTTTTTGGTAGGATTCTTAATTTTGCCCAGATTGCGTTGTAAACAGCCAGGGTCTTTAACGTGCACAGAGTTGTGATCTGCACACTGGACCTCTTTTAATCGCCTGTCTTCAATGGGACTAGGTGTCGATCCACCTACCTGGACCCCGACCGACACCCCCCCCGCAGAGAAATTGACAGATTTTCTAGTTTGCAGTTTTCATTGTCCGATGTAATGTTTTTGTAGTGTCAGATGAATGAATTCTTTTTCTCTATTTCACTTTTCACTCAATAAGTAATCGTCATATGACTGAAAATATTCCATATCTATGTATGCAATTTCTACACCATCTTGACATGTCCCGTCGACGAAAATGATAATTTTGATCACAGAATTAAACATGCTGAATGTTACGACACATAGAACGCAATAATAGCCGTATCTTGTAATTATCTACACCACTATTTTCCTCATATTTTTATCCATTCGATGATTGAAGCATATGCCTTGATTACAAAAGTTAATGAGTCTGACCTTCAACTGAGGGCAATAGTCAGTGAGTTCCTCCTGATCCATGACGTGCTTAAAGAGATTTTCAGGAATTGTGAACTGGGGTAGTTTTACCGGGAAAGCTTTCATTTGTTGGTGGCTGAAAAATAGATAGAATATTTTCAGACAATCATATCTAATATTTAACCTTTATTAAGTCTCCATCTTCTTCTTTTATAATGGGACATGGGTCATTCGAGCTCAGAGAGAGCCCTTGGAACGGTGAGAGAGTTGCTTATGGCCTCAGCTGGCTTCTCGGTCAGGTGTTATTACTTTTCCTGATCATAAATTCCTTCTATTTATCCCCAGACTATTGCTAGCACACCTAAGACTCACAAAAAACCAGTTCACACCTGACCAACCCTGATCTTCTTAGCCCTAGGGTTGCGTAAGAGTTGGGGGAATGGTTGGCTTTGTCTTCTGTCTTACAAAGATGTGTAGATTGGTCATCTCCTTCTACAGAGAGTTGTCTAGTTTAAATTATCTGCCTCTTTGTTGTGAAGTCCAGAAAGCATGACGTCATACCAGCCATAAAATGCGTAACATTACAAGTATTCGTTGGCTGTGTGAAAGACTTTGTTTCTGACACCAAAACTTAGACCTCGAATTGGCCATTATTCTTCTCGTCATACCAAAGCCATGTGATGCTAAGCAAACCCCTTTAACCTTATCCAGTGACTCTATATAAAAACAATTCTGTTACAGCCATTCAGCGTTCTCATGACCAAAACATTCTGCTATCCACCGTGACGCCTGCTATCCACTGTGACACTAAGTGGAGGCAACTGTAGTAATATTGACTATATTTGTCATGGGTCAAGATTGTTACAGGGTCTGTTACAAGGAGAACAATGTAAGGTTGCAAAGCAAATATAAAGGTGTCGTTTGACTTACAACTTAGGTCTTTGACCTGAATAAGCCATGACTTGGAATCTCTTGCTGGGTCCTTGTAGCGTTTATTTCTGGCAAGTAGATGGACATGTATGATGATAAATACATAAAAAGCAGTTTAACAATAATCATTTTATGTTTTGAGGATACAAATGAAGTTAATATGAAATAAAACGTTCACCAAAAAGTCATTTTTAATAAATTGTCATTAGCCATATCTGTACTTGAAAAGTACAAAATAATTTTAATTTTGAATGACAACTTACAATGATGATGATAATGATAATCTATATATTATAATGGACGTAGAATAGGATCATGTAGCGCTGAATCAGATTTTTATCCTGCGATCGAAAATTTTATGCATACTCGCTAAAAATTAGGTGTAGAGCTACATGGGTCTATTCATTTACATCAATTTGAAGGGTTGAAAATAATTTAATTTTTATTTGTAAGGCGTATCTATGATCAAACTGAGACAAACTGATAAAAACACAATCGATTCAAAAACTAATTACCGAACGGAAGTACCTTAAATCTGTTAGATCTAAATCGAAGAGGATCATCATAAAAAAAGTCTGACAAACAGAGACAAAAGGACAATCAGACAAAAGGAACGGACAGTTAGGCGAGTTCAAGCCTTTGTAAGCCTCAGTAGAATCATGATGTAGACTAATTTCTCAATAGATCTACAGCCTACCCCACCAGAGGTGGGCTTCTCAACTAGTAATAACAATAATTATAATAATAAAAATAGTAATAATAACATAATAATAATAATAATAATAATAATAATAATAATAATAATAATATTAATAATAATAGTAACAAAATAATAAGAAGAAAAAGAATAATACGATAATGGAAGTAAAGTTGATCATGTAATCATGGTAGGTTTTTAAACCAGACATCCATAAATTCTACAGACTAATAAAACAAGTACAGAACATATCAAGGGTGGAAGTCGGCATAGTTAAAAACACTTAAAGAATTATTTTTTCTCCACAAACATTTTCAGTGATTAAACCTGAATATGGTGTCGGTGGCCGAGCGGTTAGGCTGCCAGACTGGAGATCATGAGGTCCTGAGTTTGAATCCTAGCAAAGCCAGGGCCGACGTTGTGTTCCTTGGGAAAGATACTTAACATGCATTTTTCCCACTCTACCCAGGTGCAAATGGGTACAAGCACTAGCTTGGGAGTAAAATCATGTGTCAGACTAGCGTCCTGGCCAGGAGGTGATTATTGTCACCTGTTCCGCTTCATGCTATAGAAACTGGGATAAGCTCCAGCTCTGTAGGCCTCAAGGGCCTTGAAGGAATTTCACTTTTAAAACCTGAATGTGTCATCTTAAAAGTGTTCCACCATTTCTCTCAATCCTGGGGAAAATTGAAAAGGGAGGAATGGACAAATTTCCATTTGTCTTTGTTTGTGTTGAATCGACTATAGACTATCATCAATGGGTAGACTAGTGCAGCTGACTCCACTAATCCCAATTGCTGCTTAATCACACCTTTTCCTAAGAAACGGATTAATTCCATACATGTAGACATGCAGACGTAGACATGTCAATGTGCCCCTTGCCCCAAAAGAATGACCACCCGCATTGTCTACACAGTCCAGCGGAGACATGCAGATAATTTGCGTGGGTGATTTTAATGAATCATATTGGCTCACACATGTGCATAGATCTAATGGTTAGCGTAGGAGTGATTTCGAACAAGGCAGTGACACGTTCATGACAGTGAAATCAGAAGGAAAGGCATCTAATCTATGCAAAAAAATATTGCAACAGACATACGTAGTCGTCAAAAGTGAAATGACCTAAATTATTGCCCATGGCAAAATCTGGTTTATCACACCTTTGGATGATCGCAACAGTTTCCCCGCTCCTGTCATGTTAAGATTTACCAGAATCGACTGTACTAGTAATAATAAATGTAATATATATATAATTGACACAGAATTGGATCATGTATCGCTGAATCAGATTTTTTATGCAGCAACCGAAGACTTGCATGGGCCTATTCATCTTCATTGATTTGAAATTTTAAAAATATATTAGTTTAATCTATAAGCCTCTCGCAGAATCATGTTCTACGGACAAAAGATCAAAAACAGAATAAAGTCATCAATTTAACTTCAAGAACAGGTTCCTCCATTGCTTTTCATTAGATTGAGACATGTGGCCTTTAAAAATCACATACTCTTTTGGTACAAAAAGTAAAAGTTTAAAAAAAGCATCTGTATTGAAAATAATAATTTGGGCTTTAAAAAAAAGTAATACTGCCAACCTGTACGCATTATTTTTGTTGGATAAAGGAACAATATATGATGCTCTCCACTGACACTTTCCTTTGTGAATTCTCCACACAAAAACTTTCACAAAGTCATTCCTCCTTGGTTTGAATCCATTGGCACAGACTTCAAAGGTGAAAAAAATCTGAAGAGAAGAAATTTCAAATTGTAGCAACTCAAGACTGGATGTAACCCAATGTACTTCCTCTATTGTGTAATGGATCATATGCATAATTCCTATATTTTGTAATGAATCATACGCATAGTTCCTCTATTTTGTAATGGATAGGCATACTTTATTGATTTCGTAATGGATCATACGCATACATCCTCTGGGATTATCTAAGGACAGGCCATGGCAGAGAGCTCTAATAACTTACCTACAAATGTGCATCCCCATGAAAGGAGGAATAAGGTAAATGTTATTGTACATTCTGCATTTCCATAGAATGAGATAAGATAAGATGAGTAACCTTTATTGATCCTTTAACAGGAAATTACATTGTGTTTCTTGACATAATGCTTACAATAAATAGTCACAACAGAAAAATTAATTAACATAATATAATATAATTCCTACTCTCTCTCATTTGCTGATAGGCCTCTCACTTTCGTAATATTAAAGACGTTATGGATACAATAAAATGGAATGTTAAGTTTGGACACAGATGGAATTCCACTTCCTATGGCAAAAGGAAGAAATTAATTAAAATAATGACGTCAAGATGTTACTTTTATGTAAAAGCCTCCCACTCCTACTACTTGTCTGGGTTTTGGGAGCTGAGGACATAATGGTAGAATACTGAAAATCTCATGGAAAGAAAGGAAGTCAAATGAAGAGGTCCTGGTGCTTGCAGGGCAAACAAAGAGCGCTTGCAACGTTTTAAAGAAATATCAGAAAAAGGCAAATGAAATTCACTGGACATATAAACAGGAAAGGAGGACTAGAGCAACTAAGTAGATTAGGAAAGATCTCAGGAACAAAAAGCAAAGAAAGACAAAGAATGACAAAAATAACAAAGTCTTAACACCTGAACTACAAGTAGGAGCATCAGCAACAATAACTTCATGAGATCCTCAAATGGACGGAGAAGAATATAGATCCATGAACGACAATGCCTGCCTTGATTCGGCACATAAAGAATAATAATAACGCAACTGAGATCTAGGAAAGAGAAGACTCTAGGTAAAATCTGCTTTTCCATTTCTTCACATAATAGCATTTGATAATGTACAAAAGACAGTAATACTCAAAAATTGAATTGGTCAGCTATAATGAAGAAGAGAGAAAGAAAAGAAATACAATCATTAAAAAACTTTTAAACTATGAAAAAGCGAAGCAAAAAAAGCTTTTTTAAAATTATAGAATGTGGAATAAATGGCAGATTAGTTCACACAGACACTTTCTCTTCGTCTGTTCTGTTCCAGAGGCCACACACAAGCCAACTTTTCAAAGCAGTGTGGAAAGCATGTGAATCTCAATACCTGTTCATTTATGTAGCCGTGGTCATTCATGACGGCTGTCACCTGGCCCTCTGTGTCTAAAGTGCGGAGCGGGTTGACCTGGATGGCCTTCACAATGACCGTCTGTCTTACGTCATCCCATTCCGTGATTCCTGAGAAAAAAAATCAAAGAGAAACTGTAATGACATGGAAAAGCATTCATGGATCGTCTTTAGACGAACAGACATAAAATGGAACCTTAAAAAGCATTCATGGATCATTTTTGCTAGATGAATGGACATGAAGTAGAACCTTGGAAAGCATTCATGGGTCATTTTTTGCTAGATGAATGGACATGAATTGAAATATTTCAGGTATAAATTATAAAGACATTATAAAAAGAAGCTTATCCAAATGAGCATGATATGATAGTAATTTTGTTAGCTCCTTGGTTGATAAATCATGATACAATGAATGCCTTCTAAGCATAATTTGTCAGTTAAGCCTAAGCATCTTTTGAGAATTCCATTTTTTCATTCACATTTACTCAACCAATACATAGCACTGAAATCTAACTGACTCAGTTACATGAAACAAAATTTTATGTTAGAAAAAGATGAAAAAACCATAACACGTTTCATTCAAATACCTGTACTATCGTCCATGCCACGCCATTGGTATACTGAGCATGGCGTTGGGCAAGTGGAAAGGTTAGTAAAATTCTAGGCATTTTCAATATCCCATGCAATGAAAAAACTACATGAAGTGAAAAGGTAAGTAAAATTCTAGGCATTTTTAATATCCCATGCAATGAAAAACTACGCAAGTGGAAAGGTGAGAAAAAATTCTAGGCAAATTGTATATTTTTTTCAATATCAATGCAATGAAAAAACTACAAGTGGAAAGGTGAGTAAATTGTAGGCTTTTTTTTCAATATCCATGAAAATGTTAGTAAAAAGGCTTTTCTAAACTATTCAAGTGGAAAGGTTAGTAAAATTGTAGGCTTTTTTCATTTCATTTACACTGAAAATACTGTTCATGTGAAAAGGTTGGTAAAATTGTAGGCTTTTTCTAAATCATTTACACTGAAAATACTGTTCATGTGAAAAGGTTAGTAAAATTGTAGGCTTTTCTAAATCATTTACACTAAAAATACTGTTCATGTGAAAAGGTTAGTAAAATTGTAGGCTTTTTCTAAATCATTTACACTGAAAATACTGTTCATGTGAAAAGGTTAGTAAAATTGTAGGCTTTTTTTCTAAATCATTTACACTAAAAATACTGTTCATGTGAAAAGGTTAGTAAAATTGTAGGCTTTTTCTAAATCATTTACACTAAAAATACTGTTCATGTGAAAAGGTTAGTAAAATTGTAGGCTTTTTTCTAAATCATTTACACTGAAAATACTACGCATGAAAAGGTTAGTAAAATTATAATTAAAAAAAATTTGCACCTAAAAACAAACTTAAAATTATGGCTTCATTGTAATCACTTTCTTATGTTCTTTGAGAGATTGTTTTTCAATAGGGATAAAAGTAATAGGAAAGATTCCAGATGGCAGAAAAACAGCCGTTAACTTACAAACTGTGAAATGTCTTAGTAGTACAGAAGTTTCTGCCAAAAAATGCCTGGTTCATGAGTGACAAATTTTTTTTTCATTTTGGCAAAGATGCATTTTTGATGGCCATAACCCATTCATGTATTTACATTACCATTCTTATTTAAAAATAAACCTTTTTAATGTTGTTGTTTGTTATTGTTTGGGTTTTGTTTGTTGTTAGTTGGTTTGATAACAAACCCAATAAACTTTCTCATACATCTGTTACATTCTGTTACTGTTACAGTCTTCTCTCACTGAATTCTACAGCAAGGGGTGGGGTGGGGAAGACATTCGGCAATCAGGAATAATCTTTTATTGGTTAATACCCATGTCATACAGCATATGATCTCCTGGGTAAAATTGACACAAGATCATTCTCAGATTTTCTCACCGTGATCAAGAGAAAGAGCCAATGGCATCCTGTCTGGCAGACGATGGGTGGCACCAGTTGAGAATTTAAGGGAATTGACTCTTTGAATGAAACAAATTCATGACAGACTTACAAAAAACCTGTTGCATTTTGGCAAAGTCAAGCCAGCCATTGTTGCATTTTGAGGGTGTAATTAACAGTGTCGAATTCGGTTACATGAAAATAAACATGTATTTTTTAACGAATTGTGCATTTTGGCGCCGTGCAATTTGGCGGTGGCTTCTGTAAAGGAGATTTACTTATACAAGACGAAAAAATGTGTTGTTAATTACATAGAAACAATATTACCTAATTACATGTTATATTACATCTAAAATGTGAAGTCTTCACCACCTGGTTTTTCTTCAACTGTTTCTTCCACAGATGCTGATATCCAATCGCCTAAGCAAGGCACGTAATCTTCTATACAGTCCCCAAGTCCGAAAGAGATGTAGGAATCAATGGTGCCTTGCCCATTTTGGATATGAAGTCACTTTGCCAACAACAACAGACTTGTCCTTCTCCTGTACATCACTGGCTCCAACAGTTTCAAATCCCACCATCCAATTCTGGTCGGAAATAAAACTTGCCTGGCATACCATCCTCCACCGCTGTGGGGCTGTACTGCTGTAGCTTGCACTGGGTCACCCCACCTGATAAAAACATTTCACTATGAATATGTGTACACAGAAATACACTCGTAATACTTCTAGATTGTAGATAGAAAGGCACATAGATAGATAGAAATAGAACTAGTGAAAGAGAGAGAGAGAGAGAGAGAGAGAGAGAGAGAGAGAGAGAGAGAGAGAGAGAGAGAGGATGGAGGGAGAGAAGAGAGAGAGAGAGAGAGAGAGAGAGAGAGAGAGAGAGAGGGGGAGGGATGGAGGGAAGAAGATGGAGGGAGGAAGAGGGAGGGAGAAGAGAGACAGAGAGAGAGAGAGAGAGAGAGAGAGAGAGAGAGAGAGAGAGAGAGAGAGAGAGAGAGAGAGAGAGCTAGATAGAGAGAGAAAGATAGATAGAGAGTTAGAGAGAGGGATAAGGTGATATAGAGTGAGAGGAACAGAAGAGAGAGAGAGAGAGAGAGAGAGAGAGAGAGAGAGAGAGAGAGAGAGAGAGAGAGAGAGAGAGAGAGAGAGAAAGAGAAATAAGGGAAAAAAGAGAGAAAAAAATGCAGATCTAAAGGTATAAATTTACTATAAAGCATTTATTTTGCACATTTGTAATATTACTATGATTATGGAGTCAATTTATAATATACAATGACAAATTTATACTTCAGAGTTCAAGAGCAATTTATCTTATGCAATGAATGTCTTATAAAATTGCCTAGGACCTCTAATGTCATGCACAATAGCCTTCACGATATCTATAATAATTAGCTCAAAGTTATTATATTTTAGCGCATTCATTTTCTTTCAAACACCTGTCATCCATGCTGACTTTTAAAAAATATCTAGACTGGTTAGAAATATAGATCAGTACCTAACATGAATACATGAGTAAAAATGAAAAAGTCCCCAGCAGAAAAAATGAAAAAAGTCCCCAGCCTGACCAATTTCTTAAATCCATTGGTCAAAGAATTTTATAGTGGCATAACTGATAGACAAATAGTTGTTTGTCGTATTGTCTTCATGGAATAATGACCAGTTTACATATATGTTGAGGTAAACAACAGTCTACTTATCCCCCCCCCCCTCCTTGAATGGCAGTCAAGTGTTGACGATGTGCAGTAATCAAGATGGAGTTTCATTTTATTAACAATTACTGACAGAATTTAATTTGATGATAACTTGATGACATCTTTTATTCTTTACTTTACCTATCTAACCAATGGCCATCTCATAAAAAAATCAGTATTATGATAACTTGCATTCTGTGGTGTTTCAAGGCATTGCATTGTCAACACGCACATGCACAAATGTGGAATAAATTACCTGAACAATTACGGTCTGAAACAAATTTTTAATAAATTTTAAAATCTTATTTCGATGTGGAATGGTGAAGATTGTCATTGTGTCATAATTTCTATAGATGTAATTGTGTTGACTGTAGAATATTACAAACAATATTCTTAATCCCATCTTAATTAGCATTTTGGTAATATTTTCTATTGAAATGTCAGGGAAAAGCCCTTAAGGGTGTTATTTCCCTTTATAAAAATATGCATGTCTCTATTTGTTATGACGATGTATTATGTTACTGACAATTAAAACATTTTTTAATTGAATTGAATACACACATATAGTATGTGTTTTTTTGTATCTGAAATAACGCAACCTGTTAGGCTGCAAGTGAACAGAAACAAAAACATTGATAGATATCAGATGGATATTTTTGCACTATTTGTGATTGTATGGAGGGTCTATAGTCTATTCTTATTTAGTATTTCCAAATTATCACAGTGTCATAGTGTAACACTTCTAAAGTAACCTGCTCTCTGTAATAAAACTGGAGCTCAATTCAAAACTGACAAGTAAAATGAATGAAATGTTGATAAGTTTCCTGATATTGATAGTTGGCAAAGAAAGACAAACATGACTATTTCACAATGCCAAACTTTGCATTGACAAGAGTAATGTTGTACAGTAACTCCACCTTGAGATTATTACTCTCTCCCTGCACATCTTCCACAGAAAAATAAACATCCCCGTCAATGAGTCCATGCCCATGGAACATGTGGCTGATTTTCCCCTCCACATTCCGACTTGTCACTTCATCGCTAGGATGCACCAGAAAAGGAGAATCTTCTGGTATGACTCGTGACTCAGAGTCATCGCCTCTTTGTCCATGGTCATCTGCCTTTTCACTTTCCTTTGTTGTTGTGTCAAGAAGCCACTTGACTGTATAGGAAATTAAGCTGTACATCATGAAGACAATCCATTGACGCTTAAAGGAAAGATAATAAAGAGGTCATTAAAAAGCTTAAAAGTAGATTATCCACTGGACTATCCTGGCGTTTTCGTTGAATCTGAGGTATTTCGACAGTGGCTTAAATAATTAATTACTATTATTTGATGACATTATTTTAAGCAATCTAAATTTAGTTCAGGAAAAATTAAATGGACAGAGCACACAGTTTAAAAACAGTGTGAAGTGTAGTGAGGCAGTTAGCCAAAAGGCTGTGATCCCTCTTTTGACCTGTCACTTATTGCGTTGATATGATAAGATATCTTTTTATCATCCCAAAATTAAGATGCATTTGCTTGGTGGTATATCAAGTTTTACAGAAGAATAAAATACACATATATATATACAAGGGTAATAATGCATGGTAATAATAACAACGTATGGTATACACACAAATGTTTAAGGTTAAAAAAGCAAAATTTCATTATAATATAGAGTACAATGTAACAATGACTAAAATGAAACGACTGTTTAGATAAAAGTCTAACAATTACAATCAATGCAGTGTTATCGTGTGGTGTTGGCGATGACATAATATTAGTTGCAAAGGAGAGACAAGATCTTTTTGTATCTTTCCCTTCAGCATAGCGAATGAATGAGTGTTTTGGAGCGATGTGATATTTTTGTGATCTCAATCGGTTGGTCGAATCGTTAATGATGTTTCTGTTTTTTGTGTACAATAAATGACATGTAATTCTTTCAGATATGATTTATTGTTGTTAAATTGAATTTGGATGCCCTTTTTAAAATTATTTTATTAAATGTATCTAGAACTATCTAGATCTAGATCTAATCATTCTCGTGTCTTGTTTTCTGGTGTTTTCATTCCAGTCTGACGCGTACTGCAGAAAGTAAATATGCAAGGATTGAATGCATGATCGATAAAACAAATAGATTATTATGACAATGGTGTTATCTTAGATCTAGATCTAGATATGTAATCATACTACTACATTCTATGTAGATCTTCTACCTAGATCTAGATCTAGTCTATGGGCATGGGTTAAAGATCGCCTTTCTAGATCTAGATCTAGATCTATATAATATATATATATATTATATATAGATCTAAGTCTATTTAGAATACATTTACCTTCTCCTAACTAATATTGCATTATTTCTCAATCCTCAACAGTCTCAAATCTAAAAATTCTGGTGGCGGCACGTCTGCTGTATTTGTGAAAGAATTGCAAAATTAGACAGGTTTCGTACATTGGCAATCCTATCACTTTGCTGAAGCTTCACATGGTACAAAAATACAAAAAAACGATATCGAAAGTAGAATTTTAGGCACGAGTTCTCGCACCACGGAGATTAATAGTGACGTACGTTGTAAACACAAAACGAAGAAGTACAGTGTACTGAGTGTATAGACCTAGTGAAGTCAAAATAATTAATTATAAACAACAATAAAGTGATAACTACACCGGAGAAGCACTTGCCTCATTGTAATTTTGAAAAGTTAATGTCTAAAGATCTGAGTAAGCAGGCCAAATAGACTCTTCAACAAATTTTGTACATTCTATGAAAGTTTTGTCTGATCAAGCACTCAGATGGCTAGAAGCTAATAATTCCTAGATTATGACATGCGGCTTTCATCAACAGCTTTCGTCAATTATATTACCACAGGAATGGTGACGGATAAAAGCACGCCGCACGTAAACACACACTGTATAAACACACATCTACATCTGCTGACTCGTATTATATATATATATATATATATATATATATATATATATATATATATATATATATATATATATATATATATATATATATATATATATATATATATATATATATAATAACACAACAGTAACATTCTTTCACTCCGCTAAAATGTAAAATTACCCATAACAGTGTGAAAAGACGGTAAGCAATTAAGTGTTCTTTTCTCTGCTGTGCGTTTTTATACCTACTCACTGTGAATCTCATAACGGGTGATTTATTTTTGGTGGTCAGAAATAACAATAGAATATGAGACAAGATAACACACTGGACTAGGACTTCTCAGAAGACATTTTAAAGGAGATGAAATGAGATAGGAGAAGAAGAAATCGCCTACTTGACAAAACCGGTGGCCGGCACTGAAATCACAAAATCCACATTTTCGAATTTTTACATTGAGTACAAAAAAAATATTTATTTGCGTTTATGTACAATGCAGTAGAATATAATAACAGACAAAATTTCTGATGTCTTTGTAACTTATTATCGTTTGACATTTATTTTATTTTTGGCCTGCTTTTGACAAATTGTGGAGTGCACGATTTGAATTCACCGAATTTGACAAATTGTGGAGTGCACGATTTGAATTCACCGAATTTGACAAATTGTGGAGTGCACGATTTGAATTCACCGAATTTGACAAATTGAACATCCTGTGGCGTTCGCGATTTCTATTCTTCTTCTCCTTTTCCTTCTTCTTTCTTCTTCTTCTTCTTCTTCTTCTTCTTCTTCTTCTTCTTCTTCTTCCTTCTTCTTCTTCTTCTTCTTCTTCTTCTTCTTCTTCTTCTACTTCTTCTTCTTCTTCTTCTTCTTCTTCTTCTTCTTCTTCTTCTTCTTCTTCTTCTTCTTCTTCTTCTTCTTCTTCTTCTTCTTCTTCTTCTTCTTCTTCTTCTTCTTCTTCTTCTTCTTCTTCTTCTTCTTCTTCTTCTTCTTCTTCTTCTTCTTCTTCTTCTTCTTCTTCTTCTTCTTCTTCTTCTTCTTCTTCTTCTTCTTCTTCTTCTTCTTCTTCTTCTTCTTCTTCTTCTTCTTCTTCTTCTTCTTCTTCTTCTTCTTCTTCTTCTTCTTCTTCTTCTTCTTCTTCTTCTTCTTCTTCTTCTTCTTCTTCTTCTTCTTCTTCTTCTTCTTCTTCTTCTTCTTCTTCTTCTTCTTCTTCTTCTTCTTCTTCTTCTTCTTCTTCTTCTTCTTCTTCTTCTTCTTCTTCTTCTTCTTCTTCTTCTTCTTCTTCTTCTTCTTCTTCTTCTTCTTCTTCTTCTTCTTCTTCTTCT
>JAXRKP010000104.1:260000-277500 GCA_037039925.1 Doris montereyensis
AAATGATTGACTGCTAGGAGAGAAGCAATGGGCTGAGGCAGTTCAGTGCGGCAGTTTGTACAGGGGATAATAAGTTATTAACCGACTCCTAGGATTTGATGAATTGGAATACAAATACGAGCAACACGTTGAACGGTTCAACTGATTGAGCGATGTTCTTTTATCTTTCATTTGATTTCCATGCTGAATCAGAGCATTGATATGGATAAAAGCACCAACAAAACAAAACAAAGAACAAGAAAACCATTAAAAAAACAACCCAACAACAACAAAACCAACAACCTCCCCCCAAAAAACGCCGAACAAAACAACAACAACAACAACAACAACTAAAAGCAGTATTTATTCCAGCTTAGCCAAAACATTCTTCACCTAACGACATGGCAACCGGAAGGAGCCGCCTTGTAAAGTCTAGTGTCGAGTGACTCCATACCTACCAGGAACTGTCAGAGTGTCGAGTGACTCGATACCTATCAGGAACTGTCAGAGTGTCGAGTGACTCGATACCTATCAGGAACTGTCAGAGTGTCGAGGGACTCGATACCTATCAGGAACTGTCAGAGTGTCCAGTGGCTCCAAGGCCTGTAGGGAACTTTCCGGGTGTTGAGGTACTGAAGGCCTGTGAGGAAGTTTCCGTGTGTCGGGGATCTAAGGCACATGAGGAACTTTCCGAATGTCGAGGAGTCAAGGCATGTGAGGAACTTTCCGCGTGTCCCCGTATTCAAGGCATGCGTAAGAAAATTTCCGGATGTCGATGGAATCAAGGCCTGTGAGGAACTTTCCGCTTGTGCAGGGATTCAAGGCATGTAAGGAACTTTCCGGATGTCGATGGACTCAAGGCCTGTGAGGAACGTTCCGGTGTCGAGCGACTCAAGGCCTGCAGATAAATTTCCGGGTGTCAAAAGGGCACAACGTCCCTTAAGAATATTTCAGATGTCGAAGGACTCAAGGCCTGTAGGTACCTTTCCAGGTATCAAAGGGATCAATGTCTCTAAGGAACATTCCGTATGTCGAGGAACTCAAGGCCTGTAGGTAACTTTCCAGGTATCAAAGGGATTAATGTCTCTAAGGAACATTCCGTATGTCGAGGAACTCAAGGCCTGTAGGTAACTTTCCAGGTATCAAGGGATTAATGTCTCTAAGGAACATTCCGTATGTCGAGGAACTCAGGCCTTTACCAGGTATCAAAGGACTCAATGACTAGGAACATTTCGTATGTCGAGGGACTCAAGGCCTGTAGGTAACTTTCAGGTGTCAGGTATCAAAGGACTCCAATGTCTCTAAGGAACATTTCGTATGTTAAGGGACTCAAGGCCTGTAGGTACTTTTCAGGTGTCAAAGGACTCAATGACTGTTAGGAACATTTCGTATGTCAAGGGACTCAAGGCCTGTAGGTACCTTTCCAGGTGTCAAAGGACTCAATGACTGTTAGGAACATTTCGTATGTTAAGGGACTCAAGGCCCATAGATAACTTTCCGGGTGTCAAAGGACTCAATGACTGTTAGGAACATTTCGTATGTCAAGGGACTCAAGGCCTGTAGGTACCTTTCCAGGTGTCAAAGGACTCAATGACTGTTAGGAACATTTCGTATGTTAAGGGACTCAAGGCCCGTAGATAACTTTCAGGTGTCAAAGGTGGATGATGAGAGACTCAAGGCCTACATGGAAGGAACTCAACTACAATACTAGTAACTCTCCCTTCTTCCTCGGAACATACGTTAAGAAGAATTGGTTATGGCTGATAGTGTCTATTGTCATAATGTTGATACATGGATAATGTCTATTGTCATAATGTTGATACATGGATAATGTCTATTGTCATAATGTTGATACATGGATAATGTTTATTGTCATAAGGTTGATACATGCATAGTGTCTATTGTCATAATGTTGATACATGCATAGTGTCTTTTGTCACAAGGCCGATACATGGATAGTGTCTTTTGTCACAAGGCTGATGGATAGTGTCTATAGTCATAAAGCAGATACATGGATAGTGTCTTTTGTCATAAGGCAGATACATGGATAGTGTCTTTGTCATAAGGCAGATACATGGATAGTGTCGTTTGTCATAAGGCAGATACATGGATAGTGTCGTTTGTCATAATGCCGATACATGGATAGTGTCTTTATCACAAGGCTGATGGATAGTGTCTATAGTCATAAAGCAGATACATGGATAGTGTCTTTTGTCTTAAGGCAGATACATAGATAGTGTTTTTTGTCATAAGGCAGATACATGGATAGTGTCGTTTGTCATAAGGCAGATACATGTACATGGACAATGCCTTCAGAGGAGAACAAAATAGGACAACTGCTACTCACCTACTTAGTGATAAACAGTAGAAAGCAGTAGAGGACAGAACACGATTTGATTGGACGTCGCAAGGTGTAGTCCTACAGCCTCCCTGGGCTATGATTGGCTGATCACATGCTTGGCTCAGAGTTTATATCGATTCAGTAAAAACTAATAATGATAAAACCTGGATCGACCTCTCTCAGCAACCTTGACCCCAAATGGTAAAACGGGAATGATAAATAGTCAAAGGAAAGAATGAATTATGTGCCCTTATCTTTATAAATCTCTTACCTATGCTGCAGGCATCGGGCATAACACAGGCAAAGTTGTTGGACCCGTACCACCTGATCAAAGGCACTTCCACAGTCCAGGGTAAGAACGAGTTGGGCACGGCGTCAAATTGCAGGTTTGGCTGTCCGGTGGTGAGTCCAGGGTGAATGGCCAGATTGGAGGTTGCTGCTTCTGTACAGATTGCCTGTCACCATGGATGAGTCGTAGCGGAATTTATTTTCGTACAGCATCGAGTACTGAGTATCGCCACCGATCTGTTGGAGGACATGAGAAGGTTGATAGAGAGAGAGATGGAGAGAGAGAGGAAACAACTATGGAAGGAAGGGAGTGGGAGAGTGTTTGACCTCTGCATGACTAGAGGTTTCTCGTCAAAACAAGAATCCTTGTAAACAGAACTATCCAACGAGTTCAGTTTTATAAATTTTACATCTGGTACGGTGCTAATATTCTTAAAGTATTGATGACATTAATGAACGTTTTCACCTTATTGATCCTGTAAATTCAATATTAAATAGAATTAATGATAAACCACATAATTGATGGCACACATACTCATTACCCGTAAGATGAGCGTCATTTTTTGATTCACCATTCAGTATTCAAATTGAATCGATTTGAGTTTCTCTATTAAAAACAAAGTAATACATTCAGTATTCAAATTGAATCGGTTGAAGTTTCTCTATTAAAAACAAGTAATACATTCAATATTCAAATTGAATCGGTTGAAGTTTCTCTATTAAAAACAAAGTAATATATTCAGTATTCAAATTGAATCGGTTGAAGTTTCTCTATCAAAAACAAAGTAATACATTCATTATTCAAATTGAATCGGTTGAAGTTTCTCTATTAAAAACAAAGTAATACATTCAGTATTCAAATTGAATCGGTTGAAGTTTCTCTATTAAAAGCAAAGTAATACATTCAGTATTCAAATTGAATCGGTTGAAGTTTCTCTATTAAAAACAAAGTAATATATTCAGTATTCAAATTGAATCGGTTGAAGTTTCTCTATTAAAAACAAGTAATATATTCAATATTCAAATTGAATCGGTTGAAGTTTCTCTATTAAAAACAAAGCAATACATTCAGTATTCAAATTGAATCGGTTGAAATTTCTCTATTAAAAACAAAGTAATATATTCAATATTCAAATTGAATCGGTTGAAGTTTCTCTATTAAAAACAAAGTAATACATTCAGTATTCAAATTGAATCGGTTGAAGTTTCTCTATTAAAAACAAAGTAATACATTCAGTATTCAAATAGAATCGGTTGAAGTTTCTCTATTAAAAACAAAGTAATATATTCAGTATTCAAATAGAATCGGTTGAAGTTTCTCTATTAAAAACAAAGTAATATATTCAATATTCAAATTGAATCGGTTGAAGTTTCTCTATTAAAAACAAAGTAATATATTCATTATTTAAATTGAATCGGTTGAAGTTTCTCTATTAAAAACAAAAAGTAATATATTCATT
This sequence comes from Doris montereyensis, assembly GCA_037039925.1. Classification (NCBI taxonomy): domain Eukaryota; kingdom Metazoa; phylum Mollusca; class Gastropoda; order Nudibranchia; family Dorididae; genus Doris; species Doris montereyensis. The sequence goes on from JAXRKP010000104.1 coordinate 264,069, forward strand.
ATTCAAATTGAATCGGTTGAAGTTTCTCTATTAAAAACAAAGTAATATATTCATATTTAAATTGAATCGGTTGAAGTTTCTCTATTAAAAACAAAGTAATATATTCATTATTCAAATTGAATCGGTTGAAGTTTCTCTATTAAAAACAAAGTAATATATTCATATTTAAATTGAATCGGTTATTAAAAACAAAGTAATATATTCATTATATACGTCAAGTGAATGCTTAAACAAAAGGAGTGAAAACTTTAGAAACAGAGAATAGATCTAGATCTAATTCTAAAAAAAGAAGACTTTCTCTTTTTTCTTCATCAGTACCCAATCTACCTTCATGTATTTAGATGCCTTTCTCTCCAGGGTACCCTGTTCTGACATTATCTGTTTCCTTCTGTGAAGGTTAGATTTCTTTTCTTTAGTGTTAAATATTCTATTATATTCTTTCAAGCATATCCGACGTATGCATTTTTGGTTTTTGACCTTGAGTTTAAGTATTGTAAACTAATTTATATATTCTCTTATTATTCATTCTGTTTACGCACCCAAACCATTTGAATTAATTTATTTTGTCATTTACTTTTTTATGCCATCTGTTTTGGTTTGATCGCGTATTTTTTTGTTGTTGCGAGCAATAAAAGGGGACAGGTAAAGAACATCAGAGAATATTAAGACAATGCCATGTTTTATTTGATTGACCCACATCCACCGCTAAGGTGATATCGGGGATTTTGGTAGGATTTTACAACTTTTACTGCCCTATAAACAGCCACCGGATCGTAAACACGAAAGTGTTGTGACCTGCACTCCCGGGACTTTCTTTTCATCGTCCGACTCCGCTGGGATATGAGTGTTGATCCATCTACCTGGACCAGGGGCGGGAGGGGGGTTAGATATCACTCGAAAAAACCTCGAGAAAACTTTTCAACTCGCCAGGGCTTGAACCCGACATATTGGTTGAGGCCGACACCTTGCCTGTGGACTATCGAATCCCCCCCCTGTACAAGCATTATTACCTGCAAGAATGGCGCCCTCATTCCTTGAATGCTGTCTCTAGGGACGCCAGACTTCTCTGCGAGTCTGTTCTTCGCCGACCACTTCCTGTTGCCAGTTGGCTGACTGGCATGAGCTTCGGTGGTGGTTCCGAACGGGCAAGGTGTGCGAGGCGATCTCCTTAGTCACGCTTGGACAGTTGACGGACCATGCCGTACTCAGTGCTGTCTCCGGACACGAAGAACGTTCCTGGGGGGTGGTCAAAACAAACCTGAATTTATTGAAATGCTAGAGGATCACAGGTAGAAGCGTGGCTGTTTGGCTGCATTTGAGCAATGTGATATCGCATATTACATGTCTTTGTTTGTCTTTGTGGAGTGTTAACTGTCTGTGTTTGTCAGACTGTCTATCTAGTGTTCCTCTGTCTGTCTGTTTGTTTGTTTGTCTGGTCTGTCTGTCTGTCTGTCTCTCTATCTACTTGTGATCTTCCTCTCTCTCTCTAGCAGTTTATCTATCTGTTTGTTTGGCAATCGTGTTTGCTCTATCACTCTCTCTATTTTCGTTTTCTTTTCTCTGGCTTCAAAGAAATAATCGCATGAATGAATGTCTAATAAAAGACCAAAGTGCAAATTAACAAATATTACATGAAGCTCTGTAGTATGTTGAAAATTAGATGAGTGAAATTAAAACTAGACAGAATCATATTTCGTGAAACAGAAAATTCATTCTAATATAATATTGATTTATTACGAAAAAAGGGGTTGAGGTGGGTAGAAACGGGGTGCGAAGTAGGAAATTGGCAAAACAGGTAAAAAACTCAGATAGAATTGTATGACATCTCAAATGAAAAAAAATTCATGACAATTTTTTTCTTAGATAGATAGATAGATATAATAGATAGATAGATACAGAGTCAATGTAGGAACCGATCCGACTGGGCTTGTAGCCTTGTTTTCACGTAGCAAGATGGCAGACATTGCTGACGAGGAGTTTGCTCTTGGGGGTTCTCGTCTGATTTCTGAGGCCGATACGGATAGATTCGTTAGATAGTTCAAATAGATAGATAGATAGACACACGTTTTTCTGACTGAGAGGTCTGTCCATAGATATAGGTTTAGCTGATTGTTAGATAGTTGATTGACGTCCTTGTAGATACTTGTAGGTAAGTAGAGAGAGAGATGTTTTCATTTTGACAATATACTAACGGATCTGCGATGAAACGTGAACAGGTCTAGACAAATGAATAAGTAAACATAAAAAATGCAAAAAAACTGACCTTTGACCAGGCCGTTGGGGTTTCATGATACTTCCATTCCAATGGCTATTTCTCTCGATTTTGTTTTGCTATTGCTCTTTCTCGGAATTCTCTGCTGACGTTGGGGCCTCTTTCCAATGGATTAGACTGTGCCTTGATTTTCGAGTATCACACTGAAATGTCTCGATATCCAATTCGGTACGTTTTTTCACCCATGAGACACGTCTGGTTTGGACAACTTAGGGCAACAAAAGCACTTTGAAGCGTGGGTTATTGTCTCTAACCTGTCCTCAATCCTCAGCCGAAAAATCTATTCTCTCCAACTGCTGTTGATAGACTGCATTTTTATTACGAGAGTCACTCCTCCCTTTCTCATCCCCAGTTTAGAAGCTGCTGGTCTGTTTGATGGTTTGACACTTCTACCGTTGCTGAGTGACGAATAAAGAATAGCGACGTCCTGATGGAGGGGAGAAATGGGCTGTAGTTGCTGGACAGGTCTGGGACGTCTGTATTTCGGCCGGTGGTGCATACGACATGGACACTTCTGTATGGGCTGATCCATGCGAAATGGGCGTCTTGACATCTGGCGAGCTGTACTTGTATGGAGTACTATCTTTTGGTCTTCCTTAGGAACTGGCGGCTCCGTCGTTGGATTTCCCCTTGCAACGTCATCCCAAAACGTTGTTATTGTGACTCTGCAATGTCATAGAAACCAAAATGTTCTTGTCTCTGTTTCGGCGTTCGAGAATATAGGGATTTTTCCTCCTTACGGGTGCAGGGAGTAGGTTTTGGAAGAATAATCTTGCAGGCAGGGTTCTTCTTCTACACAAATCAATTGTCACTGTGTAGACGTCGTACTCATCTTGGGGGTTCCTGTTCCTACGTCCAGTCCCAGAATAGCCATCGTAACGGACACAGGCCTTGGAGGCCGGGCCAGTCACAGACTTGGGCTTTGAGGCATTGAACGTTGAGGACAATACCTGGGACACATGCATAGCGGAATTTGTTCCCCACCAAGGCAATATATGAAACACCTGAGGATCCGAGATGGTCACAGATATACCTGTTGTCCCACAGCCGCGGGCAATAGGTTTTGTTCTTAATGCGTCTGCTGTACATAGCAGAGAGGCTAAAAGGACAAGGTTAGTAGTAGATAAAATATACCTGCATAGAAAAAAGCCATTCGTAGTGTAAACAGGAGGCGTTACTGTTCCCAAACAAAACACTAAATTTTTTACCATCAGAAATCAGTGAATCACACCCACTGAATCATGTAGGTGGCGATGAGAAATGCTCGATTCGTAGTTCCTGTGGAATCCTGGAGAGACGCAGGCCCTGTATCTCAGCCTTAAAAAAATGTATCTACATATCACTAAGATCAGTCTTCTGTGTCTTTTGGTTGTGATATCTCTGAGGGAAAGTGAAATTGAAAATGGAACGCTTTTCCTCACCGCACTGGCCTTTAAGATATCGTTTAGTTTTTCCTTACAAAACAGTCCAGTGAAACTTACAAAATGGTTGTCAAAGTCCACAATGGGGGCGATACCAAATAAATGACACAATTTGAGGGGAAACCAAATATCCGTGACTAAAGTCGTCCGAGTTGGATTTAAGAGAGGCTAATCTAAAGGTGACGTCCCTTTAAAATAGCAAAGTGTGAACGCGTCACAACTGGCTTGTAGCCTGGTGCGGGGCTTCCCGCCGATTGTTGAGTGCTGTTTGCAGAGCCGGTCCAGCAGTGTTGTGTCCTTTTTACAACAATCAGCTGCTCCGTCCTCTGTCGATTTCACAGGAATTCATAGTTTCCGCTATCAGAAAGTTCTATTACCGGCTCGTGTTTCAATTTCTAAATTTTCAGGTTGTTTCTTCTGTTAATTCGCTAGAATTTTCTATTTTTGGTTCCTCTCGTGCCTCAAGGTCGAACTCTATGGGGTTCCACCATGAGCAAATTGAAATAGCACGGATTCTGAGGCAGGTGCAATTCGTCCGTGACACTGCATTAAGGGCAACACCTAGAAGGATGTACGACCTGACTGGAGGGTCAGATTTTGGTGTCTCGTTGTTTGCAGTCAAACATTCAACGCCAGCCAGTTAAACGGTGTTAAGTATATGTTCCTAGATACATACCTGGGGCTAGAACAGAAACTGTGAGTGTAGCTGTTCTCCTCCCCACCCCCCTCTCCCTCTCTCTCTTCTCGCTCTCTCTATCGTCTCTCTCTCTCCTTCTATTCTCTCTCTCTCCTCTCTCTCTCATGCTCTTTCCTCTCTCACTCTCTCTCTCTCTCACTCTCTCTCACTCATTCTCCTCTCTCTCTCTGTCTGCTTCTTGCATATGTGTGTTAGTAAATGCGTCTGTGTGGCTGTCCTTTGTCAACCTTTGCCTTTCATACAATTACCTAAAATGGATGTTCACTGGGAAACACAACAAGCAGTTCTTAGAAGTATTTGAAAATCAATTACTATCAAGTTGACGCCTAAACATACGTGAATGTGATAAAGAAAAAGCAGAAAAACCGTGTATTCATTCACACAACACCCGAGTAAAAAGGGGGGGCCTTAAGAAAAGGAAAATCATGTTTTCACATCACCAGGAAACAAATTACTGGTGAAATCATAATAGAAGCAAACATGTATTTACGCCCTTTATTTGATCTCTTTAGTGTTTGTGTTGATGAAGTTGGGTAAGCGTACTCCAAAGATTCGCTTCAGCTATAAAAAGAGACAGGAGGTGTTTAGACGCATAAATGTTTCTGGCCTTTTTGTGTATTAACATCCTTCCTCTATATCATCTGTATCAATCGATCATAGCTATCTATCTGATCTATCTATCTATCTATCTAATCCTATCTATAGCTATCCTATCTATCTATCCTATCTAATCTATTCTATCTATCTATCTATCTATCTATCTATCTATCTATCTATCTATCTATCTATATATATGTCTATCTATCTATCTATCTATCTATCTACTAACTATCTATCTATCTATCTATCTATCTATCTATCTATCTATCTATATATCTATCTATTTGTCTATATATCGATCTGTCTGGCTGTTGTGTGTCTGCCTGTCTATCTGTTTGTCTGTCTGCCTGTCTTTCCTGCTACCTATCTATCTTTTTGTCTATCTATATATCTAGTGCAACTCGGTATTCAAGAGGTAAGGGTTGGCCTCTCAATGAGGGTTATAGGTACATACCCCGTGAACGGTTGACAAGGTTTACCTGGTCCTGGTGGGTGGATGGACACATAGTCACATGGAGACGGACGATTTAAAAGGTAGGAGGTCCCGTGTACAGATTATAACTACTAAGAGTATGATGTCAAACTAATAAAACTAACTATCATATATCATCTTCTTTCTTCATATATTATCTTTTCTTCTTCTATCTACTACTACTACTACTACTACTACTAACTAGACTACTACCACTACCACTACTACTACAACTACTTCTACTACTGCTAATACCCACTACGAATCTTCCTTCTCTTCCTCTTCCTCCTTTTCCTCTTCCTCCTCCTTCTCATACTGCTACGACTACTACTACTACTACTACTACTACTACTACTACTACTATTACTACTACTTACACTACTAATACTACTACTACTACTATTACTACTACTACTACTACTACTAATACTTACTGCTGCTGCTGGTACTACTATTATTACTACTACTACTACTACTACTAACTACTACTACTACTAACTACTACTACTACTACTACTACTACTACTGACTACTTCTACTACTACTACTACTACTACTACTACTACTACTACTACTACTACTACTACTACTACTATTATTCTTACTACTACACTACTACCATCACCACCACCAGTACTACTACTACTTACGTACTACTACTACTACTACTACTACTACTACTACTACTACTACTACTACTACCATTACTACTACTAAAACTACTACTACTATTACTACTACTACTAACTACTACTACTACTACTACTACTATTTACTACTAACTACTACTACTACTACTATTACTACTACGACTACTACTGACTACTACTACTACTACTCTCCTTTCACTCCTACTACTATTCTACTACTACTACTACTACTACTCACTCACCTACTATTACTACTACTACTACCACTACTACCACCACCACTACTACTACTACTACTACTACTACTACTGACCTACTCACTACTACCACCACCACTACTACTACGACTACTACTATACTACTACTATTACTACTACTACTATACTACTACTACTACTACTACTACTACTACTAACTAACTACTACTACTACTAGTATTACTAACTAGTATTACTACTACTGGCATCTACTGCTACTACTACTACTACTACTACTACTACTACTACTACTACTTTTACTACTATTACTACTACTACTACTACTACTAGTACTGACTACTACTGCTACTATACTACTACTACTACTACTACTACTACTACTACTACTACTATTCCTACTACTACACTACCACCACCACCACCACACTACTAGACTACTTGTAGTACCCACAAACATTACTACTACTACTACTTACTACTACTACTACTACTACTACCATTACCACTACTACTACTACTACTACTACTACTAACTTACTACTACTACTGCCACTTATTACTACTACTACTACTACTACTACTACTACTACTACTATTACACTACTACTACTAGTACTACTACTACCTAGCTGGCTGTTGCTGCTGCCTCTACTACTACTACTACTACCACCACTACTACTACTACTACTAATACACTACCTACTACTAGTACTACTAGCTGCTGCCTGTTGCTAGCTTGCCTTCTTCACTACTACTACTTACTACCACTACTAACTACTACTACTACTACTACTACTTACTACTACTATTACTACTACTACTACTATTACTACTACGACTACTACTACTACTAACTAATATATATTCCTACTACTACACCCCACCCACCACCACCACCACCACCACCACCACCACCACCACACCACTACTTACTACCTACTACTACTACTACTACTACTACCTACTACTACTACTACTACTACCACTACTACTACTGCTGCTGTGTTGCTGCAGCCTCTACTACTCCTACTACTACTACTTACTACTATTACTACTACTACTACTATTACTACAAACTACTACTACTGACTATTACTACTACTAATACTACTACTACTACTACTACTACATATACTACTATCATTACTATTACTACTACTACTACATCAACTACTACTACTACTACTACTACTACTACTAGTACTGCTACTGTTACCACTACTAACTACTTACCACCTACTACTACCACTACTACTAACTACTACTACTACTACTACTACTGCTACTACTCACCACTACTACTACTACTACTTACTACACTGTTACTACAACTACTACTACTACCTACTACTACTACTACACGCTACTACTACTACTACTACTTACTACTACTACTACTACTACTACTAACAGAGAGATTCCAGTCAGCCAGACAGACAGGCAGAGACAGAGACAGAGACAGAGACAGTGACACGAGACAAAGACAGAGACAAGGACAGAGACATAGACAGAGACAGAGACAGAGACAGGGACTGAGACAGACAGAAACAAAGACAGATACAGAGTCCAGAAACAAATAGAGAGACAGACAGAAAGGAATGGCAGACAGACAAGACCTGACACTCAGGCTGAGACAAGGACAGCAGATACTACAGACGGTCGGGACAGGACAGAGAGTCGGATAGAGGCATAAAGAAACAGAAACCGGGAGATTCGAAATGTTTATCTACTGCTGCCATCCGCTGTAAGTAACCTTATTAACCCCAGATCAGTGCACCGAAGACCTGCCACTTTAGAGCTTTTACCGTGTCTCAACCAAGTTCATCTTTCTCTCTCTCTCTCTCTCTCTCTCTCTCTCTCTCTCTCTCTCTCTCTCTCTCTCTCTCTCTCTCTCTCTCTCTCTCTCTCTCTCTCTCTCTCTCTCTCTCTCTCTCTCTCTCTCTCTCTCTCTCTCTCTCTCTCTCTCTCTCTCTCTCTCTCTCTCTCTCTCTCTCTCTCTCTCTCTCTCTCTCTCTCTCTCTCTCTCTCTCTCTCTCTCTCTCTCTCTCTCTCTCTCTCTCTCTCTTCTCCTCTCTCCTCTCTCTCTCTCTCCTCTCTCCTCTCTCTCTCCTCTCTCCCTCCTCCTCCTCCCTCACTCCCTCCTCCCTCCCTTCCCTCCCTCCCTCCCTCCCTCCCTCCCTCTCTCCCTCCTCTCCCTCCCTCCCTCTCTCTCTCTCTCTCCCTCCCTCCCCTCCCCTCCCTCCCATCCCTCCCTCCCTCTCCGTCAGTCTCTCTGCTTCATCGTCTGCTCTCTCTCTCTCTGCTCTCTCTCATTCTCCTCCCTCTCTCATCTCCTACTCTCCTCTCTCTCTCTCCTCTCCTGCACGTCCCTCTCCGCCTCGTCGGTCTCATCTCTCTGCTCCCGGTTCTACTCTCTCCTCTCTCTCACACTCTCGCGTCTCTCGACTCTCAATCTCTCTCCTTCTCGCTCCTCTCACACTCTTCTCTCTCTACCCTCCCCTCCCTCTCCTCCCTCCCTCCTCCTCCCTCCCTCCCACCCTCACACTCCCTCCTACTCTCTCCTCTCTCCTCCCTCACCTTCCCTCCCTCTCTCTCATCTCCTCCCTCCCCTCCCTCCTCCCATCCCTCCCTCTCTCTCTCTCTCTCTCTCTCTCTCTCTCTCCCTCCTCGTCTCACTCATCCTCTCTCTTTCTGTGCCTGTCTGTCCTGTCTGTCTGTCTCTCGCTATATATCTATCTCTCTATCTATCTATCTATCTGTCTCTCTGTCTTCAATCTGTACTCAGCTTCTCTCGGCTCATCTCTCTCGTCTCCTCGTCTCTCTCACTCTCTGCTGCTCTCTCTCTCATCTCCTTCATCTCTCTCCTCTACTCTTCATCTCTCTCTCCTCTCATCGTCTTCTCTCATCTCGTCTCTCTCTCTTCTCTCTCTCTCTCTCTTCTACGTCCTCTCTACTTCTCTCTCTTCATCACACACACACGCACTCTCTCTGCCCTCACGCACCACGCCGCTCAGCTCACACTCTCTCCGTCGCTCTCTCTCTCTCCCACAGCACTCTCTCGCACTCTCTCTCATCTACTCTTACTCTCATCCTCTCTCTACTCGTCTCTCTCTCTTCTCATCCTCTCTCACACTCTCTCTCTTCTCTCCCTCTCTCTCTCCTCCTCTCTTCTTCTCTCTCTCTCTCTCTCTCTCTGCTCACTCTCTCTCTCCCCCCCTCTCTCTCTCCTCCTCTCTCTATCTGCCTCTGCTCCCCTCCTGCTCTGTCTGCTCATGCTCTCTCACTCTCCTCCATCTCTATCTATCTCATCTACTCTCACTCTCTCTCTCCCACCCTCCTCCTCACTCTCTCTCGCTCTCTCCTCGTCTCTCTCTCTCATCTCAGACTCGTCTCCGTCTCGTCTCTCATCTCTCTCGTCTCTCTCTCTTCATCTCCTCTCTCTCTCTGCCTCTCTCTCTCTTCTCTCTCTCTCTCTCTCTCCTCTCTCGTCTCTCTGTCTCTCCTCTCTAGTCATCACTCTCTCTTCTACTCTCATCTCCTCATCTCTCGACTCTCTCGCTCTCTCTCTCCTGTCTCTCTCCCTCCTCTCACTCACTTTCTCTCGTCTCTCTCTCGATCTCATCTCTCAGTCTACTCCTCCATCACTCGTCTACTCTCTCTCTCTCTCTCTCATCGTCTACTCCGTCTACTCTCTCTCTCACTCATCTCTCCTCCACTCCTCTCATGCTTCTCCCTCCTCCTCTCTTCCTGTCTGTACGTGTCTGTCTGTCTGTCTGTCAGTCTGTCTGTCTCTCTCTATAATATGATCTCTCTCTTCTATCAATCTAATCTATCTGTCTCTCAGTCTCTCTCTTCTACTCTCTCCTCTCTCTCTCTCTCTCCTCTCTCCTCGTCTCTCCTCTCTCTCTCTCTCTCTCCTCTCGTCCGTCTCTCTGCTCTCGTCTCTCTCTCTCAGCTCTCCGCTCTCTGTCTCTCTCTCTGTCTCTCTCTCTCTGTCTCCATCTCATCTCTGTCTCGCCTCTCTCTCCTGTCTGCTCTCTCTCTCTCTCTCACTTCGCATCACTCTCTCTCCATCTCTCTCCTCTCTCAGTCTCTCTCTCTCTCTCTCTCTCATCGCTCCTCACTTCTCATCCTCATACTCTCGCTCACTCTCCTCATCCTCTCTCCTCACTCTCTCTCCCTCTCTCTCACTCTCTCTCTCTCCTCTCTCTCTCTCTCTCCTCGATCCTCTCTCTCTCTCTCGTCTATCTTTCTCCCTATCATCTCTCTCTCCTCTCTCTCTCTCTCTCTCGTCTCTCGTATCTCTTCTCTCTCTCATCTGTCTCTCGCACCGTCTCTCTCTCTCTCTCCTTCTCTCTCGTCATCTCTCTCTCGTCTCTCTCTCTCTCTCTCTCTCTCATCCTCTCTACTCTGTCTTCTCTCCTCTACAGTCAGTCCTCTCTCTTCTCTCCGCTCTCTCTCTCTCTCCCTCCTCTCCCTCGCTCTCTCTCTCTCCTCTCACTCTCGCTCTCTCTCTCTCCGCTCTCTCTCCTGTCTCTCTCCTCTCTCTCTCTCTCTCTCTCTCTCTCTCTGTGTATCTCTGCTCTGCTCCTCTCGTCGCTCTTTCTCACCTCTCTCTCTCTCTCTCTCGCCTCTCTCTCTCTGCTCATCCTCTCGTCTCTCTCTCTCTCTCTCTCTCTCTCTCTCTCTCCGTCTCCCATCTCTCTCCTCTCTCTCATCTCTCTCTCCCTCTCTCGGCACTCACACTGCATCTCTCTCGCTCTCTCTCTGTCCTCTCTGCTCTCTCTTCTGTCTCCTCTCTGTCTCTCTCTCTCTCTTCTCGTCTCTGTCTCTCTCGCCTCTGCTCTCTCTCTCTCTCTCTCTCATCGTACTCTCTCTCTCTCTCTCTCCTCATCTCTCATCTCTCTCTGCGCTCTCTCTCTCTACTCTCTCTCTCTCTCTCTCTCTCTCTCATCTCTCTACTCTGCTCTCCTCTCATCTCGTCTCTCTCTCTCTCTCACTCTCTCCTCACTCGCTCACGCTCTCTGCTCGCACTCACGCTCGCTCTCCTCTCTCTCTCTCTCTCCCTCTCTCTCTCCTCTCTCTCTCTCTCTCTACTCTCTCTCTCCTCTCGCTCTCAGTCTCTCTCGCCTCTCTCTCGCTCTCACTCTCTCTCTCTCTCTTTTTTCTGTCCTGTCTGACTGTCAGTCTGTCTGTCAGTGCATGTCTGTCTGTCAGACTCTCTCTCTCCTCGCCTCGATCCTCCTCGTCTCTCTCATCGTCTCTCCATCTCGCTCAACAATCTACACTCCTCATCTAACACTTCTCTCTCTCTCTCTCGCGCTCTCCTCTCTCCCCCCTCTCTCTCTTCTCTCGTATCCTCTCTCTCCTCGTTCTCTCTCTCCCCCATCTCTCTCATCTCTACTCCCCCTCTCTCCTCTCTCCTCTCTCCTCCTTACCATCAGTCGTCTCTCATCCGAATCTCTTCCTCTCTTACAGCACTCTCTGTCTCTCTTCTCATCTCTCCTCGCTCTCTCACTTCTCTGCTCTATCTTCTCCCACCCTCTCACAACTCTCTCTCTCTCCTCTCTACACACACACATACACTACACACACACACACACACACGACGCACACACACACCAAACACGTACAATCTGTAGACCTATTCTAAAGCAATATCCGTTGTTTTCTCTTAATCGTCCATCCCTCCTCATCACCTTCTCCTCCGCACACTCCACTCCTCCTCCCCTGCCCATATCGCACCGCCAGCCCAACCCCTAGTTTCTATCCACATTTGCTCATTCCCATTGACGTCTGGAACATGTCAGCATGTTGCCAGTCGGCGGCCACCTTCATTCAAAATCCAAGGTGCATTGATTTGGCCCAATCCCCGATAACGCTTACCCTGAAATGTTTCCCTATTGTTTGTCATACCATAGACAGGCTAGGTCTGAAGACAGTGACCTAGGCCTCTGACCTTTGTGGGCGTAACATTCATGATTTTTTAATCTGTCTCTCTATCCTCTGCTCTCTGGGTATAAAGTTACTCTTTGGTCTCTGTGGTCTCTGTCTCTGTCTCTACTTGTCTCTTGTGTCCTCTTTCGTCCTCTGTCTATTCCTCCTGTTCTTGCTCTGTCTCATGTGTCACGTGTCTCCGTCTCTTCTAGCGTGGTCTCTGTTGTAAGTCCTCTGATGAGTTTGTCTCCTGTCATCCTGGTACATTGTACTGTAAGATCTGTCCTGTCTGTCTCTATGTCCCTCTTCTCTCTCTCGTCTCTCTCTCGTCTCTCTCTTGCGGGTCCTTCTTCTCTCTCTTCTCATCTCTCTCGTCTCTCTCTCTGCTCTCTCTCTCTCACTCTCGTCTCTCTCTCTCTCTCTTCGCTCTCTCTCGCTCTCTCTCTCTCGCTCCACGACTCTCCTCCTCACTCTCCGTCTCTCTCTAACCTCTCCTCTCGTCTGCTCACGTCTCGCTCTCCTCCTCTCTCTGTGCCTCAGTCTCTGTCTCTGTCTCTGTCTCTGTCTCTGTCTCTGTCGTCTGTCTCTGTCTCTGTCTCTGTCCTCTGTCTGCTCAGGTCTGGTCATGTCTGTCTAGTCTCTCTCTCATCGCTCTCTGTCATCTGTCTGTGTCCCCTCTGATCTCTGTCTCCTGTCTGTGCTGGTCTGACTGTCTGTCCTGTCTCTCTCTCGGTCTCTCTCTCTCTCTCTCTCTCAATCTCTCTCCTCTCTCTCGCCTCTCACCTCTCTCTCTCTCAAGCGCCCTCAGCTCTCTCTGCTCCTCTCTCTCTCTCTCTCTCACCCCCCCTCTCGCAGCTCTCATCTCTCTCCTTCCTCTCTCTCTCAGCTCTCTCTCTCTCTCTCTTCTCTCTCTTGTCTCTGTCTCTGTCCTGATGCTGTCTGATCTGTCTGTCCTGTCTGTCTGCTGTCTCTCTCTCTCGCTGTCTCCTCTGTCTTTGACTCTGTCTGTGTCCTCCTGTCTGTGTCTCTGCTCCTCTCTCGCCTCACTCTCTCGCTCCTCTCTCACTCTCTTCTCCCTCTGCCTCTCTCTCTTCTCGTCTCCTCTCTCATTCTCTCCTCTCTCTCTCCTCTCTACTCTCTCTCACTCTCATCTCTCGCCTCATCT
>JAXRKP010000104.1:292500-300000 GCA_037039925.1 Doris montereyensis
GGGGAGTGGTTTTGTCGGTGGGAAAATCTGAATCAATGTTTGTATATCAACGTCTAGTTTCGGATATCAGACATCACCAACAACCCCCCTCCCACTAACCCCCCAAAAACAACAACAAAATTAAAAAACAACATAAATAAACAAATCAAACCCCTCCCCCCCACCAAAAAAAACTTGTCTGCTTTTAAATTGCGTAAAAACAGAAAACTGACGTATTTCTGGCCCATACAAAACACCACGACTCCTTGAAAAACAATTTCTGAAAGACTTTGGTTGAGGGAAGGAGGGAAAATCAAAAAGCTTGTAAAAGATGGGAGCAAGACATTATTATACTTGGTGTCGATGGAAGACACACCAAGTAAATGAGAGGAAGCCAGTTAGAGATGAACATTCCATGCCAAAGGGTAGGAGGTCACTTTTGGAAAGGAACCGTCAAGTTGATTTATTTACTTACTTACTTACTTGCATGTACTACTTAAATACCTTACTTACTTATTTACTTACTCAAACAGATCTACTTACTTACTTACTTACCTACTTACTTACTGTAATCTTTACTTACTTACTTACTTACGAACTATTCATAGATGCATTACTTACTTACTTAATTATTACTTATTTACTTACTTACTTACTTACTTAGACTACTTAGCGTTAATTAGCGTCGGTTTTCACCACGCTCTACGTGCATAACGTAGATGACTTTGATTATAAATATTTTCCCGCTATTCTCATGTGCATTTTAGTCGAGGGAGATAGATTTAAGATTTACATTACATGGTTCTACTTCTGTGAGAAAGATTTTTTTATTATACGAACAGTCATATTATGGAATAATTTACTGTTTAGAACAAAAATGCAAACGGTATTAATTTTTTTAAAAAATGCCATTGATATGGAGCTCTATGATTTAAATCATTTGTAAGATGAATGAATGTGTATTGTTATTGATTATTATTATGTTCAATCATTTTTAAAACTCCATGATTAGTTTGAGATGTATGACATTTTAAAGGTCAAATGACCTATATAACCTCTGAAAAAATATGATATGATAATATATGCGTCTGATCTTTTAAGGTGCCCAGACTGAACTGGCGTAGTGCAAACGGGTAGACACTAATGATGTATACACCGAAAAAAGATATTAGAATGTTCTCCTGATCAGCAAACATCGATTTTTTTTACTTTTTTTCAATTATGTGTTTTTGAAAACTGAAATCACTGTATAATAGTCACCCAATATCTGACAACGCGATACCCGGTGTAAATATGTAGACACGTGTGTGTGTTCTGTCTTCCTTTGGTGGAGTTGTCACTTAATTGTCGTTTATCACTTTCGACTTCTCTCCATTGTGGCTCTTTTTGTGTCATAGAGTCATTGCCAAAAGAAAGGTTACACTCATATTAAACGGTTTCCTGGGCATGACGTAGGATTTGATTTGTCATCTAATTTTGATTGATTCAAACCTGACATTTTAATACCAAATTTGATGTGATTTAGCAACGATAATGTTTTAAAAAAATAATCAAGGAACATAAATATTATGTCATGAGAAAGTAATCTTGCAAACATTGTAAATAAAAACAAATGGTAAGTCAAGGGTATGTCGGAAGTGAAGGTGATGACATTTAAGATAATATGAAACCCCATAAGAACAAGTAAGACTTTAGACAAATACTAGGAATAGACTTTGAAACAAATCCTGCCCACCATTGGGATCGAACATCTGCGTCGGTTGGTAGCATGCGTTCTTTTCCATGGCACTTTCATGTTATCTTAAACATTGCAAAGAAGAGGATTGATTTACATCAAGAAAAGAAGTCAATGTCGTTGCTACGCAACGTTTCCCTTTCAAAAGCTTTTAAACATAATGATACTATCTGCTCTTTCCAACCTTTTCTAACTTCTACCATTATTTTTTTGCTTGCTTTCTTCGTTCAGCAGGCAACAAACCTAGCAAATCTTTGCGCATTCGGTCCATATTGTTTCTAACTAAAAGTAATTGTTCTTGATTATTTATTTCTTATCTACTTTTCATTTATTACAATTATGATCAACCTTTCTCATCGACACATGAACGTCGACTCCATCTTTGTTTTGTTTGTTTGTTTCCTTTTTTTGAAGCAACCTTGTCCACTGTGGCGTTGGTCTCACGCTGACTCCATATCAAAGTCGAAATTTTTGTCACAAACGTTTTCCAAGCTCCATTCGATCCATACTAGGCAGCATCTGTCGTATGTGAGGCTCTCATCGAACGTGTCAACCCGTGTGACAACTGAAATTTAAGACGCCCTCTTTGTTAATTCTTTACAGAAGTGCTCTGTTCTCATGGCCTGTGGGGACACCCACAACGTTGTCCCCATGTGTTACAAGTGTGATATGCATTGTTGTAAGATCCATCCTAGCTTTCTCTGCATTTTTGTTTTATTGTCTGCATATTATTATTGTTGTTTCTGGTCATGAAAAAAATGTCGTTAGATTTTGGCACTCGTGTTTTCTCACCTTAGCTCAGATTGTACCGGCTTGAGAATGAGGTGACTACGACAATATGATAAAGGCATCCCTTTTGAGATAAAACACTGAATGTTATGTTTCATAATTTTACAACGCAATGGATTCCATTCATCTTCGGTTGCATGAATGGCTCTCAAAGCAGCTGGAAAGCTTTTACTGTATTGATTGCCTAGATTCTGCTGAGTTTAGATACAGCCATCATCGACATTGCCTAGATTCTGTAGTAGTAGCTCCTATTTCTTTCTTTTAAATAGCCTTCGTTTTACTGTTTCCTTTGATTTACTCTGAGACCAACACATACGGCGGACGGAGGACATCCAACCAAACAAACAATCTCCGTCTTTATCTTTATAAAACAAGTTAAGCCGGACTCTTGTCCCCAGCTCTTCATTTCTTACTATCAGTATAAGACACCATACACCCCCCCCCACACACACACAGAGACATACACATACAGATTAATCCACTCACATTCACGAGCACAGAGTTTTAATGGAGACGTTTCACATTTATAATATATATATATACATATATATATATATATATATATATATATATATATATATATATATATATATATATATATATATATAGAGAGAGATAGAGAGAGAGAGAGAGAGAGAGAGAGAGAGAGAGAGAGAGAGAGTTTGGAGAGAGAGAAGAGAGAGAGAGTTCAGAGAGAGAGAGAGAGAGAGAGAGAGAGAGAGAGAGAGAGAGAGTATTTATATTATGTTGGATGGTTAAATTTACAAAGTTCACTCATATTAACCAGCGGTCCAGAAAGTTCGGTCTCTCAATTAAAAGTTCGAGGGTATGTGCCCAACATGGTTTTTTTCGAGCACAACCCACCTCCATAGTCCAGGTAGATGGGTCGACACATCACCCCCTCGGAGATGGACGGTAACAAGGCGATCCCGGGTGCAGATTACTACACTGTCTATGTTGGGACGTTAAATACCCCTTGGCCTGTCCGGCCAAGATTAACAATTTACCCATTTTGAGATCGCCTGCAGGTGTCTGTGGGTAAAATCAAATCTAATCAAAACTCTATTTTACATATTTGATATTTCTAAGGACATCAGTGTTTCAGATTTTGAATGAGCGACCTCTCGATGTCTAATACTAAAAGCCCGTCACTCTGATCACAATAAAT
Source organism: Doris montereyensis (assembly GCA_037039925.1). Taxonomy (NCBI): domain Eukaryota; kingdom Metazoa; phylum Mollusca; class Gastropoda; order Nudibranchia; family Dorididae; genus Doris; species Doris montereyensis. Next base: position 296,172 of record JAXRKP010000104.1, read on the forward strand.
AACAATAACATGCTCGAGAGTTTAAAAGAGCGACATCTGGATGTCTTTTCTATATCCGTGTGGACTAACTAACATTGAATAAAACAATAACATTATCCAGAGATTAAAGTAGCGACATCTGGATGTCTTTTCTATATCCGTGACTGGACTAACTAACATTGAATAAAACAATAATATTTATTCAGAGATTAAAGTAGCGACATCTGGATGTCTTTTCTATATCCGTGTGGACTAACTAACATTGAATAAAACAATAACATTATCCAGAGATAGTAGCGACATCTGGATGTCTTTTCAATATCCGTGTGGATCGACTAACATTGAATAAATCAATAACATTATCCAGAGATTAAAGTAGCGACATCTGGATGTCTTTTCAATATCCGTGTGGATCGACTAACATTGAATAAAAACATAAATATTATCCAGAGATTAAAGTAGCGACATCTGGATGTCTTTTCTATATCCTTGTGGATCGACTAACATTGAATAAATCAATAACATTATCCAGAGATTAAAGTAGCGACATCTGGATGTCTTTTCAATATAAATGTGGATCGACTAACATTGAATAAATCAATAACATTATCCAGAGATTAAAGTAGCGACATCTGGATGTCTTTTCTACATCCTTGTGGATCGACTAACATTGAATAATTCAATAACATTATCCAGAGATAAAAGTAACGACATCTGGATGTCTTTTCTATATCCGTGTGGATCGACTAACATTGAATAAATCAATAACATTATCCAGAGATAAAAGTAGCGACATCTGGATGTCTTTTTATATCCGTGTGGATCGACTAACATTGAATAAATCAATAACATTATCCAGAGATAAAAAAAGTAGCGACATCTGGATGTCTTTTCTATATCCGTGTGGGTCGACTAACATTGAATAAATCAATAACATTATCCAGAGATAAAAGTAGCGACATCTGGATGTCTTTTCTATATCCGTGTGGATCGATTAACATTATTCAACAGGAACATGTTCGCGAGATGAAAGGATTAAATCTGGATGTCTTTTCAATATGTGTGCCCCGACTTACATTAATTAACATTAACAGCCTCGAGAATCTAAAAGAGTGACATCTGGATGTCTTTTCAATGTGTATGTGGATCGATTAAGATTAAGTATCATTAACATTCTTGAGAGTTTGAAGGCGGCTTGAATAAAGTTATACCCATTTAACTTACGTTTACACCTAAATCATGCTCTTTTATAAGTTGCATGTGTCCATGTCACCAAATGAAATCTTCAGTAGGTTTACCTTAGAGGCATCTGTAAGACCGATTACTTCCCCTTATATTATGCCCGCAGAGGAGAGCGCAGCCAACGTACTAGAACTGAACAGAGAAAAACCAAATGTTTTGTTACAACGAAGAAACAGAATTTTCCAAGATGCAATATTCAAAGAAACAGACATGCAATTAAACAAATACACAAATTCAAGTATCTTGGATACATGATAACATCTGATGGACGATGTGATACAGAGGTCGGGAAAAGAAGTGCAATGTCAAAAGTTGCTTTTACAAAATTTAATCCAATAATAAAAAAACAGAGATTGAACAATGTATACAAAAATAAGAGTTTGCAAGGCTGTGACTGCTGGTCAATAGATACACAAGGTACGAAGAGATTAAAGGCAGTAGAAATGTGGTTCCTCCTGCTGCCTTGCAAGCAGGTCTTGGTTGACCAAAGGCTAAGGGAGTTAACCCTGAAAGAAAACAACCTGCTGCCTAACAGGCCGGTCTTGACTGACCAAAGGCTAAGGGGAGTTAACCCTGACAGAAAATAACAACCTGCTGCCTTGCAAACTGGTCTTGCATGACTAAAGGCTAAGGAGTTAACCCTGACAGAAAATAACAAGGCCTGGTAGGGGACCTCAAGGTGGCAGCCCCACCATCTACCTAGGGTACAGTGGGCTAATCCCCTGCTTATCCATAACCAAACAGATTCAAATAAATAAATATAATATAAACAGCTTGATCTTTCGAAGACGAACTTGGAAACGCATACGGACTGTGATTTTTGGAACATGGAATGTTAGTGCAATAAATGAAAAGAGAATTAGTTGAAGAAATGGAAAAATTCAAAGTATATATTTTGGTCATTACAGAAACAAAGAAAAAAGGACAAGGCATAGAAAATGTAGGACCGAATCATATTTTAATCTTCTCAGGAGTAGATGTCAAAGATAGAGCTAGAGCAGGAGTAGCTGTCCTAGTCAATAAAAGGCATAAAAAGTTAATAAAAAAGTTGGAAATTTACAAGCCCACGGCTATTAGAGGTAAATATTAAACCAAAAAAGACGAGAAATTAAAGTATTAATAGCTTATGGACCAAACGAAGACGCAACTAAAAATGAAAAAATATCTTCGAAAACGATTTACAACAAATAGCTGCAGAGAACCTTAAACACAAACAGGAACTAATGATTTAAGGAGATTTAAACGCTAGAGTAGACAGCAATGTAGAAACGTCAGGAGGAGTAATAGGTACATAAGGAGAGACAACAAGTTCCCCAAATGGAGAGAGACTAATAGATTTTTGCATAAAGAATAACATGAAAAATAGCCAACATCTTTTTTCCTCATAAAGATATCCACAAATATACAAGGGTAAATGAAGACAGGTGTGCAAAATCAATGATAGATTACATAATAGTTAGCAGCTTCCTTTTTACAGTACATTGGATGCAAGAGTAAACAGAGGAGCAGAATTATTCAGTGATCATCACCTAGTGATTGCCAAAATGAGATTACTGACTGAAGAAAACAAACAGAAAAGGAAAGAGAAGAAAGCTATTAAACTCAAAATGGAGGAACTAAATAAACCAATAGTAAAACAGATACTCCAATCTAGGATAAAAAGATTTATCAGTGAAAGGCAAATGGATCTGAATGATAGCACAATAGAAGAAAATGGCAGACGTATAAAGAAACACTCCTCAGTTGTACTGAAGAGGTCCTTGGTACGAAACAAATTAAAGGAGATAGGAAAAGAACAGCATGGTAGAATGAGAATGTCAAGACTAAGGTAAAAAAAAAAGGAGGATGCCTGGAAGAAATACTTGCAAACAAAGAGACCAGAGAATATGATAGATTACATAAATATAAGAACTATCGCCAAAGAGGAAGTGAGGAAAGCAAAACAGGAACAATGGGAAGAGTTTGGACAGACTTCAAGAAAGCTATCAAGGAAATCAAATGCTGTTCTGGGGGGGGGGGCAATGAAGAGCATGAGAAAGACCAAAGCATGCCCAATACGACAAATTAAGAATGCCAAAGGAGAAATAATGAAAGAAGACAGCGAAATCCTGGAAACATGGAGAAAGCCTTTTCACCAATTACATAATCCCTCCAGAACATATGAAACAAGGAGTAAAGACCAATAAGTAAGAGTAAGAAGTAATGCAGAGGAGACAGCTGAAGATGTAGATATATCGATGTAAACAGATATAAGAAAAGTGAAATTAGGAAAAGCCCCAAGAGCAGATCAAGTCTATCCAAAAATGATTAAAAACCAAGGGATAGAGGCAGACAAACTACTACATGCAATATGCCAACAAGCATGGAAGTCCAAACAGGTGCCAGACGACTGGAAAAAGGAACGGTAATACCAATACATAAGAAAGGATCAACTATGGAATTCTCAAACTATAGAGGGATATCACTACTTAGCGTTCCGAGACAAGTCTATGACAGGATTCTGGAAATGAGACTAAGGAAAGAGTAGAGGATCAGATTGAAGAGCATCAGAGTGGATTTAGACCAGGAAGAAGTGTACAAGACCTCATATTGTGGCAATAAGGTTACG
>JAXRKP010000104.1:305000-315000 GCA_037039925.1 Doris montereyensis
CCCATTCCCTCCTTTAACGTAAACAGTTAAAAGAGTTGGCATGTGTGTGTGTGTGTGTGTGTGTGTGTGTGTGTATGTGTGTGCCCGGGAGAGGGAGGGGTTATATTTTTAATTTCTTATTTTGTCATGTTTACTGAAAGTATTGTCCGAACTTAAAAAAAACAGTTTCTAAATTTAGTTTCTTCCTCTGCAAGAGGCCGTTGGACAGCGTGACTGTAAGAAACACCACAGATCACAGGCCTAAGTACTTTTTGGACACAAACAACAAAACGAACTGCAAAAACAACAACAACCAAGAAGCACAAAATTTCAAAGTAATGGCGTCGAGGTGATTGACCAATCACGAGCCTCGGTGCTTAATCTTGAAACACGTTATTGAACTTCTGAATCACTTCCTGGTCCCGAAATACTCTGGCTAGATAAATATTCCACCTAGCGAAATACATGAATCACTAGTTAAAACAACGACCATGAATGACATGGGACTGATATATTTTATTTTTGGTTGTTCTTTTTTTTTTTAAACGACCCGGAAGGGAACAATTGGGTGAGAATAAGGCAAGGCTTGTCAGTCAGTGCCGCCCACACCCGCTACCACAATATTAGGAGACACTGTTTGCCCTCTGCACTAACCGACCAATCAGAACAAAGATTCGTTGATTTTGTTGATAAGAAAACATCGGCAGGTGAAATTCACATCGTTTACTTTATCCCTAAAAAACCTAATCCAAAAATGTGGGTTTTAGTTTGCGACATTTTTTCTGTCGTATTTTTGTTTTCCTTTCTTTCTTTTTTTGGTTTGGTTGGATTCTCGTTAGTTTTGTTGTGTTTTGTTGTTGTTTTGTTTTTTTGTTTTGTTTTGCTTTAGTTGTCTTTTCTCTCTTCTTTCGTTTTGCTTGGTTATGTGGGTAATATTTGTTTTCCTTTTGCTGTTTTTGTTGCTGTCCTTGTCGAGTTCTTTTGGAGGTTAGTGCTTCTCTACATCTGTTGTTTTGTGTATGTCTTTGGTGAAGACTTTTGGAGATTGGTCATTCTGTGTGTCCGTTGCTGTTGTTGTTGTTGTTGTTGATGGTGATGTTTTGTTGTTGTCTTCGTTGATCCCGTTTGGGTGTTTCTGATACTGTTTGTCTGTTGTTGTTATTGTCGTGTTGTTGTCTTTTGTCTTCTTGTACTTCTGTTAGTCTATTGTTGTTGTTGGTGCCGCTGTTTTGTTGTTGTATTGGTTAGTGTCTTTTGTAAGTTGATGCTACGGATTGTCTGTGGTCGTTATTGTCTTGTTGTTGTTGTTTGTTTTGAGGTCTGTTGGGTCAGCGATTGGTCACACTGCACAGGGCTCACTGTGGACGGACGAGATGCAGTCGTTGTCAAGGGGCACGCTTTCCGGAGAAAAAGTGTTGCGTTTTGATGGAGTTGCGTTTTGACGAATTTGCGTTTTGACGAAGTTGCGTTTTGAGAGAATTGCGTTTTGACGGAGTTGTAATTTGACGGTTTTCAAAGCAACATGGTAAATAATAAATTTAACTCAGGATCCTCTATATGGGTTTTGATGCCTTCATACATCCAATGTTTTTATCACAAGCTCAGGTTGGCCCGATTGACTAATCTCCAACGCTAGGATCTGAGCTCCATCCTCAATGTCAGTTTGAAATGCAGTTGCGTACAACAAAAAGTGATGGGGCAGAGCCAAAGCCTTTCGCGTGACTTCGTATAGGTCCATCTAGGTTTTCTTTCAGTCATGTCATCAAATTTGATGTTTACCTTATCATGTCATATGTCATTGGAACTGTCACAGATCTTTCTTTCTGGTGAAATTTTGTTATTGTTGTTGCAATACATTGAATTGCATCGCAATCAAATAGACATGGCAGACGAGAGTACAGAGAACTGGATGCCCACTACATACATAGTTGTAAAATTGCATGAAAAAAAAGGTAAATCTCATAGAGAAATTTTCAATATTTGTTGGATATACCCAAAAAACACTGTAAGAAATATTTTGCTAAAAAAAACATAATCTAAAGGGATATGTTGAAAATGTACACAGAAAAGGACGTTTAAAGAAAATCTCCACATGATCCCTGAAATCTAGACTGCATGGAATAAATCCTCTCTCAATTCTTCCGGTGTACGCGATGCAGTGCCACTTAGACTGCAGAGCGTTATCACAATGAAACAATATTTGACTACATTTTCAGTAAAAGTCTTGAATACTTATGAAAAATCCCCCATCCCCCCCAAAAAAAAAAGAAGAGAAGTTGTGGTAGTGTAAGTTTCAAAATCGGGTTCAGTTTTGTGCGTCTTGCCCCCAACACGTCTAGTACGTAAGTGTAGCATTTAAGGTACGTTGAGCTCCTAAGAACCTTTTACAGACAGTGTGTTTGCTGTACGGTTTTCACTCCTTACTTCTGAATGGACTCGATAGTCCAGAGGCAAGGTGTCGGTCTCTCAACCAAAAGGTAGTGGGTTCCAGCCCCACGAACGGTTGAAAAATTGCCCTGATTTTATTCGAGCAAAATGTATCCCCCCTCATCCTGGTCCAGATAGTGGGATCGACACCTAGTCCCATCGGAGACGGACGATAAAAAGGAGGTCCCGTTTGCAGATCACAATAATACAATAATATGTGCACGTTAAAGATCCCTTGGCTGTCTACAGGGCTTCCGGGAAAAATGAAAAAATCCTACCAAAAATCCCCGAGATCACCTTAGTTGTGGAGGTGGGTAAATGAAATCAAATCAAATCTTTATTTCTGAAGCGGAGGTGAAACATTTGAAAGCTGCCATTTTTGTTTCTCGGTTTTTTCAGCCATAGAAGTTTTCGAATAGACTGAAAACTACGTTGCTTTTCATACGTAACACGCGATTTATGATTGCCTGGGGGGGGGGGGAGATCCGATCTGCTTCTGCCTATTGTAACGGACGTTGCAACAAAAGAAAACACGTTGTCAAGTGAACATAACTTACGACAAACAACTAAAAATAGCTGTGTTGAATAGTACTCCCAAACGTGAACCAGTGCAGTTCACAAATTGTTTAAGATATTTTCTTTTTTTATCATTTGAATGAGTATGAGAGTGGGACATTTTTATGCACTCTATAAGAATATATACTCGCGGACAAATTAAAGTAAACTCTTCTATTTCCGTTAGTTGCAAACAAAGTACTGAATAAATTATAATGAAATTATAGAGAAAGATATTTAATTCATTTTGCTAAATGCGTTGAAAATTTCATTGTTTTACGTCTACCAAAGTTGAAAAAAAATAGGTGTTTAGTTGTATTCATCCTATTTTTAGGATTTGCACAGACTCGTCATCATCATCGAAAGCGTGTGAAAGCTGCGAGCTCCCGGGGACCCCTTGGCACAGACACGTCAATCATTAAATGTTGGTAGTATGGTAGTGCATGTGTCCACCGCGTTGCTGGATACAGGTAAGAAATCTCCGTCACACATTTGCAATGAGACACGTGATTTGTCTTTGTGAAATGTTATTTCATTCTTCATTTAATGTATCTGTGAGCGTCAAAGCATGGTAACTCGGATAATACTGTTTTCAATATTCTAAACTGAGGCTCCGGAGGGAAATGAGATTCATAAACAAAAATGAGCAATGACGTTCTGCGAGTTTTCTTTGAAGTTTACCCCTTGCGGTGATCTCAGGGTTAATTAAGAGGAAAATGCAAGATGAAAGATAAGTGAAAGAAGGAAAGAAAAATAAGCATGACCTTTTGGCTTGCTAAGATCCCAGTGTAAGTATGAAACACGGTATGCTACTCTGCTGCAGATTGGCATTATTTGAAATGCGTCCAACAGATCGAGGGCTGGGCAATAATTTCAAGATTTCCTTCAACCTCTTGAGCGGTTTGGCCAGCAGTGCGTTTTCTGTCATGTAAATGGGTTATCACTACATATATTTGACGTTTTTGACGTTCAGGAGTGACACTTGTATGCCCTGTTCTAGCAAGATCTTCAACATTCCCATGCGTATTCCAAATTCTTCTCTGTTTTCAAAAGTTGCTGGACAACGTGTAAATGGTCTCGCTATATCTGTAACACTAACACCAACTCTGATTCATGAACGCATGCAGGGATGAGTAATAGCAATAGAGAGGCGCGCCATGTTGTAAAACAACTCGTAAAGTCAACTATTTATAACTTACCGTGAACAAGGTGATTGGTGTGTTTAAATGTGGTTTATGATTAGATCAGAAATGAGCTATAGGTTTTAATGAAATCAAGAAAACTGATCGGGGGCGGGGGGTGGGGGGTGGGAGGGTGGGGGGCGGTGATATTAAGGCGTTTAGGCAGGTGCACGGACAAACCGTGGGCGTGGTCCGTGGCGTGACCTAGATAACGTTTGGTCATTTGACACAATTCAGACATAACCTGCATGAATTTTTTAACAATACGTAAATAACTGTTTCATGGTAGACATGAAATGTTTCGAAGAACATTGGATCTCAAAGTGTTTAGTTTCTTTTATCAGCGAGTATACATTGTATCTTCATGTTCAAATCCCCCAACGCTATGGGTAGTGGAATCGTCATCAGGCCGATACACTTTCTCCTTTTACTTTGGTCAATCTTTTCATCCCGTCTTGAGCCACCTACAGTTTCACCTGAACTTGACTCCGACAAAGGAGGAAATAATGATTTTTAGCCACGTTGGTTTTTCTGTCTGTCTGCTAGCGATATTAGATTTATTGAAAAGCGTATTACGGGTGTTGAAGACATTTTCAGGATAGGTCGGAAATGATACAAGGCCCCAAGAAATTTTTATAGAATTCTTTGTCATTGTGAGATAGATTTAGATCTATTTTCTTTCTTTTTCCTTTTTTTCTCTTTTTCCAATCATGGCTAAAATTGGATTTTATGTCTTCAACGCGGTGCGCAAAATGAAAGAAATTTGTAACAACATTTGGACTTTCTTAAAAAATAATAGAACAATAATTATTGTTCTAGTATCTTTGCTTTCTTGGTATGTCGAGACATATTCCTTGTCTTTACAGTGGCGATATTTTAGGATAGCTCGGAAATAATACAAATAGAACGAGCACTAATCGATTAACTTGTGGGGTTTTCTCTGGATCATAATCTGAATCTACTAGGAATGTTTTGAAGGAATCTTTAATAATAATATAATTTTCAGCAATTGCACATACTTAGGCTTCGATATCTAAACCTATCTGATGGCCTTGATAGATCTAGAATCTAAATTTTAGGTCTACAATTTACATAAAATTCTAAATCTTTATGTAGTGCAGTCAGTCTTTTATTTAATCGAAACGTACTAGATTTAGAGTCATTACATTTCTAATTTTCGGTTTAGATCTATAGACTTCCTAGATTTAGATCTAGATCTAGAGTCCGATTGCTGGAACCTAAGCCTTAAAAAATAGTAAATAATCACAACAACAAAAAAAACCCACTGAGCCGAGGAGACACAAAGAGAGCTGAATTTCAACAAATATATATCATAAAAGGAAACTTGAATAGTTCTTTTATTACTCATCAATAGCACATGAACAAAATAGTATGTTGCATTATAAAGATCCTGCATTTCTGACAATGCCTTATGGAGTGAGTGAGAGGCCTTGGCAGGAAGTCTGCCTTCTCTGACTTCTCTGAGAGCTTTTCTATCTACGGTATACTGTAAGGCCTTGGTGGAAGTCTGCCCTCTCTGAGCTGCTTTTCTATCTACAGTATACTGTAAGGCCTTGGTGGAAGTCTGCCTTCTCTGACTGCTTTTCTATCTACGGTATACTGTAAGGCCTTGGTGGGAGTCTGTCCTCTCTGACTGCTTTTCTATCTACGGTATACTGTAAGGCCTTGGTGGAAGTCTGTCTTCTCTGAGCGCTTTTCTGTCTACGGTATACTGTAAGGCCTTGGTAGAAGTCTGTCTTCTCTAAGCGCTTTTCTGTCTACGGTATACTGTAAGGCCTTGGTAGAAGTCTGCCCTCTCTGACTGCTTTTCTATCTACGGTATACTGTAAGGCCTTGGTGGGAGTCTGTCACTCTCTAAGTGCTTTTCTATCTACGGTATACTGTAAGGCCTTGGTGGAAGTCTGCACTCTCTGAGCGCTTTTCTATCTACGGTATACTGTAAGGCCTTGGTGGAAGTCTGCCCTCTCTGAGAGCTTTTCTATCTACGGTATACTGTAAGGCCTTGGTGGGAGTCTGCCTTCTCTGAGAGCTTTTCTATCTACGGTATACTGTAAGGCCTTGGTGTCTGCCTTCTCTGAGTCTATCCTTCTGTAAGGCCTGAAGTCTGCCTTCTCTTTTCTGTCTACGGTATACTGTAAGGCCTTGGTAGGAGTCTGCACTCTCTAAGTGCTTTTCTATCTACGGTATAATGTAAATAATGTGTCATAAGCTGCTTGCTTAAAAGCTGAATGGATTTAGAACTCCACGTTATTTTAAAGGATATCGCCACTGGAAGCGCTTTTCAAAGCTGCGGCGGTCAAAAGTAGATCCTGGTGGTTTTTGAGTAGATCTAGATCTAGCTTGTTTTGTATTGAATTACATGTACATCCTTTAATGTTATGATGAGAGGCTGACATTTAGAGTTTTGTAGTGAACTGAATTGAGTCATTCTATGTTCGCTTGGGAACTTGTTTTACTTCTAATCCCTGACATACAATCGTTATCTTAGACCAAGACACAACATTCTGATCTTTGTTTCTTCATATCTAGATTTAGACTGACTGGCTTCGCGCATTAATACGACAGCTGTTAGTAATGCAAGCCAACACCAAAATATCGGCGAAACGTCAACACTAATTTTAACGGGGTGTCTGGAAAGGAGAAACAAAAACACCATATCCCAATCAGATCAAGAGTTTCAACTTCCATGTAAGGCTCACATCAACCAAGTTCACAGCTAATGCGTATCCGAGCCTCTGTAGCGTTCAAGAGGACAGCCATGAGATCGACTCCTAGCAAAGACGCTGAATAGAGTTTACCTTCAAGCTATCATCAGTTCACACTGAGACTTGGGTGAAGCGAAGGAAAATGTGCTTGTGGCATTCTCAAAGACCCATTGTGAAAAAACCCTACAAAACTAGGATTTGAACCCTCAGCCTCATGATCTCAAGTCTGTTCGTCTACCACGCGAGCACCGGTACCATGAGCATGACGTTACTGGCAGCCAAGGATCAACGATTGGTCATGTCAAGCGAGAAGACCATCACACACCCCCTTAAGCAAAAAGGATGTCCATAGCATATGAAACATTTAACACTATTTGTTGTTTCACCCCCGCGCCTTAATCATACATTCGAATGGTTAAACAGCTTGGGCTATCCATTCTGTGTATTAAAATATCCATGTTAAAACTTCTCAATCAAAAGTGGTGTCCGGCAACTATTTTAGATTTTCAGGGTGGATCAAATTATTAAAATATCCATTGCCGTGTTTAGAAGCATACATAAGGGGACTCGGTCTCAGCCTCTCAACCAGTTAAATAAGGACATTGGGGGTTCGAGCTGTGTCCCGCCGACATTGGTTGATAAAGTTTTCTTGTTTTTCATCTTCTTCTTCGTGTTTGTCTGTCTTATTTTAATCCAGTCTCATCTTTCATTGTTCAATCAAAAGTGGTGTCCGTGCACTATTTAAATAAATGACGATTTCTAATTCCCCCGGTCCAAAATGTGAATTTTAAAGGTGGATCAACACCTAGTCCCATCGGAAACGGACGATAAAAACAGCTTCTGGAGGTCGTCCGTGTGGAAATCAGATCATTCGGGGCAACACAGAAAAGCTACACAAAGGGACTCTGTGCACGTGTTTACAGGGCAGTCTGAACTAGTAAAAATTAAAAATCTTTCCAAAAACAACGATCTCTCCCCCCCTCTCTCTGATCACCTTATTGTTGTGGATGTGGGTACGATCAAATAAAAAAATCAAGATACATTCGCGATGACCAAGTTAAATAATGCTCTCCAGCATGAGCAGAAAAAACTCAGACCTCGCGATTTTGTCTCCCTAGAAAAGGTCATTTTGTTTGAAAAAAAACAATATTTTAAAAAGGTTGCATGGCTGTGTCACCAGGTCCCAGGTTTTTGCACGTTGTGTTCCTTTAACGCCTACCCATGTAGAAATGGTAATGATAAATGTCTTCACTACCTTTCCTGGTTGTGAAATCGAACGATGAGTTTGTCCACTGACGTGTTTGTCTGTGTATTTTCCAAATCCAGTCTCATCATGGTGTTCAATCAAAAAGTGGTGTCCGTGCACTATTTAAATAAATGACTGATTTCTAATTCCCTTTGGACGTTTGGACGTGACAAATAACTGTGAAACACAAAATGTGAATTTTAAATTGTCTTTGAACTGAAGTTCTCAATTTGTAATCTTCGTGGGGCATTTAAACTGCACACGTTGTTACTATAATCGATGGTCAAATAAATCAAAGCTTTTTTCGAACAAACCTTATCCAATAGACGGAAGGTCAAAAAAGGTCTCGATACTGATACCAACAGCTCTGTTGTTTATCAGTCAGTGCGGCAAAATTGCTACAATACACAATTACATGCTGGTAAAATCCAAATCCTGACCTTCAATAACCCGTACAATGTACTAGGATGAAGAATTGATTTCCCTCAGAAAGAAATGTATAATATAAACATAAAAATGTGTGTAAATAGATAATGCGGTGAAACAATACAAATGAACAATTTAATTAAAGACAAATTAGCTTAGCTTCATACACATTCCTCAACTTATCATAAATCATTTATTCTCCATCCATTAATTTCCATTTCTTGAACATTGTAATTAAAAGTGCCATTATGCTTTCAAAGTTAAGCAAAGGAATGAACGAATAAAGGAATAAAGGAATTTCAAACAGATCCAGCGAAGCTCGTGGAGATTGCATGGCAACTTATGCGGATACAAAATATTTTTTATGATTCATCAAGTTCGTACGACCTCCTCAAAAAATGCGACCTTCTCATAGCAATACGCTATTGACAGAATACACTTAAATACACACACGTGAATGCACACACTGCACACAATACAAGTACACACCTGCCCCCCCCCCCCACACACACACAGACAGACGGATAAATCTACGTTTGCGCGATCGTATACGTAAAGATTGGCCTCCAGTTTTTGTCATTTAATCCATGCCTTCGGCAAATGATAATATGCTGACCAAATACACTTTTCCCCAAGCATTCTATTCTATTTGTCACAGACAATGAATGCGCGAACTATGCACAATGGGTGGCTGTTGCGGCGTGGTGTGTAGCATGGAGTAGCATCATTGTCATTCTAGCCAAACATAGTAGTAGCATCCCATGGCCCGTGCCAGGGCAATATTCCAATTCTACACTTTGCTCGACTAAGCCCTTCTATTTTAGGTAGAGGTTGGCAAATTGAATGAAGGTCACACTATTTGGCCACCAAAAAAAAAACAAACAACAATGAAGAAAAGGCTATTGGTGTGAGAAGGCTGCGATGTTTTGAAATGTGCATACAGATCTAAGTATGTACCTCTGTCACATTTAACAGTATCTTCTGTCTGGGATGACGCCATGTTTGATTAAAACTAGTTCCGTCAGCGCACATCCAACAAGAGCAAGGTCACTCTAAAGGTCATCCCACGACTCTTACGCCCATACTAGTCGATGCAAAAGGCATTTTGATTTGACATCGAATCCCCATAATCCTTGACAAAAAAATATTTACTGTCACACCAATGTTTTCAAGACAAACAGACGAATGGATCTTATTGTCCCTGGAGTTTTTTGGTTTTGTTTTCAGGCCAAGAAATTGAAGCCTTGTATTAACTAGACAAAACGAGGAAGTTTCAACAAGATTAGGGTAGCGAAAGTAAGAAGATGAATACACACACACACACACACACACACACACACACAAACATATATAATGCTCATGTACATTTTTCATATACATATATATATATATATATATATATATATATATATATATATATATATATATATATATATATATATATATATATATATATATAT
>JAXRKP010000104.1:320000-430000 GCA_037039925.1 Doris montereyensis
TAACTCAACTATGTAAAGACACTGGAAACACTCATTTTGCACTCTGTCACTCTGGGTTATAGAAAGGCCTTCGGTACAATATCAATGCCATTTCTTTTACATTTTGTACAAAAATTTGGATTTGGAAGAAGATTTATTACCTGGACAAAAACAGTATCATACGGTAGGGTAGCTTGTGTTAAAAACGCAGGTTACACATCATTTTCCCTCTCGAAAGAGGAGTAAGATAAGGATGCCCTTTCTCTTCATTTTTATTTATTCTTAGTACTTAGTGTGGAAATATTGGCAATAGCCATAAGGCAAAATAATGAAATCAAAAGTGCGAAACTTTCCAACAATGAAAATGTTAAAATCAAACAATATGCAGATGACACTACATTATTTGCAAAAGATTTGGGAGATTTAAGAAATATTCTCTCGACAGTAGAAGAATATAACACAATGCGATTCAGTGACGGGAGTACAATTTAGTAATAAAGTTAAAATCCTAGGGGTCATTTCAGTAACAGCAGACCGGCAGGGTTAAATGATAAGAACTGGCATATCACTATCAGCATTGGGCATATCACTATCAACATTGGGCATATCACTATCAGCATTGGGCATATCACTATCAGCATTGATTGGATCAAACACGTACTGAACATATGTCAAGGAGAAACGTATCTATAATCGGAAATATTCAAATAATAAAAAAAACACTAACATTCAGCCAGTCGATATGTATTGTACAAAATATCAACTTGCCAGAAAATGTTTTGAGAAACATTTATACTACCATCTTCTTTCATTCTATTTGGACAAAGAAAGAGTCGACTCAACATGCATTTGAGAAGGTTAGGCGGGAAGTTTTATGTAGCGGTACCCCAGTTCAAAATGGTGGTCGGGAAATGATAGATCTGTTCCGGATACAAAATTCTTTTTTACTGGCTTGAGTAGAAAAGGTTATTTGTTCACAAGATCCTGTTGTCAAACAATTACCTGAAATAGTACTAGGGCCCTCTCAGTATTTGAAAGTAGTGCAGATTTTAAACACTTAAAGAGTTTTCAATTAATTAAAAAAATACCTTCTGGAGGAGAGCGGTAGAAGTATGGATTAAACATAATTGGACCGATTCAAATTCAAAACGTAGTATGGAGAATATCATAGAACAAACAAAAAACATAATGCATGCGGGTAAAGTACTGTTTACGGAAAACCTGATTTTAAACAAAACAGAAGTAACATAGGTGAAAGACACATGTATAGGACAACGAATGATGAGTTTTTGAAGAATATACAAGCATTCCTAGATTATAGGATACTTTATAAGGCTTTACCAAAACAGGCAGTGCAAGAGCATTTGTCAAATGGGGGGTGGGGTGGGGGGGGGTGGGGGGAGGGGTGCTCAAAATATGATATAATATAATAATATGTTGTATCGGTTAAATTAGTAGTAATACGGGAATAGTTAAAGACCCCAAACCTCTGCAGCCAGGTAGGTAAAGGTAAAGATATGGAGTCGGGGGCATAGTATGCTTTTCAGCGTACTTATGGACCCCCCCCCCACCCCTGACAACGCACACGGCTGATACCCAACCCTTCTCTCAATCGGCCTGGTATCACAAATAAAATATGTAGAGCTTGATAGATACCAGGTTTTTTGGTATTTTTACACTGTTATTTCACGTCTTTAATGGGCAACACAGAAGATGCGAAAGTAACAGTGTGGACCACCACCTCTACCACCCTCTCTCTCTCCTCTCCCCCAACAACAACAAATCCTACTTACTTTCTGCATCTATGTGCGTGTATTTTCTACATTACCATTACAGGAAATGGATATTACATATGCGTTGTTGTTATTGTTGCTGTTGTTGTTGTTGTTGTTGTTGTTGTTGTTGTTGTTGTTAAATGAAACATATCTGAGCATCATGTGAATTTGCATTAAAACTGATGGGAAAATACGGCACATTTACATTACAGCAAGAAAATGAAGTTGAACTCCTGGCTTTTTGTAATTATTTACGACAAGTTTATACAATTATTGTTAGTATAATTTATTTCGCATTATCTTTTTATCTCGATAATCTTTTCTCTTAAGTTATGTCCTACCATGTTTCTTTTGTCTTTTTCATTTAATACGTCTTGTTTACATCAAAAGCTATTTTTCATTTTCTATTTTATTTGAAATCAATTGTAACTGTTCTATTTGCATTCTCGCTTTTGTAAAAATGTCTGAAAATCTCAATAATAATTCTTTTTTTTAAACAAATTATAAAAATAATAAAATAAAAAAAACAAAAAAACACGTAATTATCTACAAACTGGGCCTATCCGCTTGTGACTAGACTAGATCTAGAAGTCTATTTTCAACTGGATCAAATGATGTTTCGCCACTCAAGAACTTCACGAAAACTTTGATCTTTAACAACTGTATGCAGATTCAAACCGGAAATGTAAAGGCAACACACGATAATATCATACCTCCTTGGCAGGCCTCTAGCCTGTTGCAAGTTTTCGTAATCATTTGCACCTGGATAGAGTGGGGAAGGGCGTCTTATCTGTCTTTCACTTTCACAAATAATAGGTGACTCGGTGGTCCAGAGGCAAGGTGTCGGCTTCTCAGTCAAAGGTCGTAGGTTGAATCCCTGGCAGGTTGAACAATTTTCTTTTTTGTTTTGCGAGTAAAACCCGCCCTTCCCCTTCCAACCCCGGTCCAGATAGGTGGATCGCCGCCTAATCCCATGGGAGATAGATAGACGCTAAGAATGTGGTCTCGAGAGCAGATCCCAACACTCTATGTACGTTAAAGACCCCTTGTCTGTTCACAGGGCAGTCCGGGCACATATAATATACGTGTTACTCTCTCAGAGATACAGTTTCTCATTTTGATGAGCCATTTGTTCTTTCTGCGAGCTAGACGTTTAGTTGCAGTTGTGAGCTAGGGTTGTTGAAAATTGCCTGAGGTATATATTATTTTATCGGTACATTTTGGTTCGTAGTGATCAGGAGCTTTTCTTTAATGCTTGTCCACATTTCACTTTCATTAGAGTTAAGGTTATATCTTTGTAAAAACTCTGTTTGGAGAGCAATGACTTCTTTTTTTTTATCTTGTCAATCACATTTGTTCCATTGTTGTATTTTATGTTGTTTTGCCTTTTTTCTTTCTGGGTTAAGATTGGATGTTATAATACTTGCTTCATGGTCTCCTATACCAGGCATGGTACTGATTTTCTTGATTAGTCTTGGGTTGTTTGTAAAGAATGGATCTAATATTTTGTCTGTTTTGGTGGCACAGTCGACCACTTTGCTCCATTCTAGTTCATGCGTTGTACCAAGGTATTTAAGACTGATGGCACCTTTGGTTTTGGTGTTGTTTTAAGCCTTCGGAACCCCACTCTATATCTAGTACTAGTAAGTTAAAATCTCCTCCTATCCAAAATAATGCTATTTTATTCGTAATGGTTATTTCCTGAAGTTATTTACACATTTCCGTGGTGGTGTCTATATTTGTGTATGGCGGTCTGTAAACTGAGCCAACAATCGGCTCTTTTCCCCTTGATATTAATTTTGCCTAAAATATTTTCAATTTTTCCTGTATTGATTATTTTACTTGTTAAGTTTTTCTTAATAGCTATGAGAATTCCACCTCCTTTTTTCCTGTTTCTATCTCTTCTGTATATACTTCATATAAGTATCAAGCAGAAGTTTTAATGTTTTTATTTCTGGGTTCAACCAAGTTTCTGTTCCCATCTGGCTTTATAGTTTCATTTAATCAGCAAAATTCAGCAGGTTTTTTTGTACAGACTGAAAATTTATAGCAAAGCAATGTTTTAGATTACTCGGTTGTGTTGAGTTTGAACGTTTAGGTTTACAATATCTAAGATTATGATTGTTAGGGGTTGATATTTGGCGTGGTTTTAGGTGAAAATCTAGCTCATTGGAAGAGTTTAAACGTTGTGGATCATTTTATTTTTAATGTTTTTAGTTTTAGGTTTAGATCTATTTCGCTTCTAATTCAAGACATGTCAACATATGAAACAACTCAGTATTTTTTTTAAAGTAATGAGTATCATCATAATAATAGGGAGTACTAATGCGTTTGGTGTTTTTCTTTATATATCATTTATTCATGGCTCCACACACTGAGATTTTTTTCTATCGTAATCATTTCTTTGATTGCACATTCCCTCTTATATATATAACAAGCAAGTTGTTTCCATTTTTTGTTTTCAAAAAGATATTTGCATTTTGCCCACATTTGTTCGTTTTATTTGTTTTCACCTTTCATGTGTTGTGGCATGTTATTTTTGATAAAGTAATTTTTTTATGCTTAACCCACAAATCATTTCAACGGGTATAATTATTCTCACTTGGAGAAATTGTACAAGAGAAACAAATTGTCCAATAAACAAACTATTTTGGCATTTTGCCAACAATGTAATTATTTGTCTCATTGTTTATCCTCACTTTCCATGTTGTGATATATGAGTTTGCCTATAGCCTTTATATTGCATTGGTGGTCGAGTGGTTACGCTGCCGGACTGGGAATTATAAGGTCTGGGGTTCGAATTCTAGCAAATCTAGGTCCAACGTTGTGTTCCTTGGGAAAGACGCTGAACATGCATTTTCCTCACTCAACCAAGGGGCAAATGGATACAAGCACTAGCTTGGGAGTAAAACCTGCATCAGACTAGTGTCCTGTCTAAAAGGTGATTATCATCACCTGTTCTGCTTCACGCTACTGCAACCAGGTTATGTTCTGGCTCCATGGGCTATCACATCCTTTGAAGGAACTTTACTCTTGCTTTAGATTGCCCGGAGACTTTTTTATGGACAAAGCACAACCACTAGCACATGTGACCTCAAGCAAGACTTTAATTTTTTCACCGGCAATGCCTTTTAAACTTACCATGCACCAAAAGGTACCCGTGACCTGACAAAAACTAATTATCAAAATGGTTTGGTCGCAGATGCTTAATTTAGCCCAGTAAAGAATAAAATTTGTGCATGTCTACATAAAACTTTTACACAGAAATTTAACATATATATATATACAAATTTTGTGAATTCAAACAAGCTTTGAGGTATTTGAAAAAAGTTGAATTAGATTACTTGTATCAGATTTAAGCCTTGAGTAGCAATTATCACTTAAGGTTAGAAACAAATTTTTTTAAAAATTTTTTAAATTGTCTTTAGTACCAAACTTTACCATTTCGTAAATGTTCCACACAACTGGCTTCCAAAAGGAAAACAATTAAACCTTGCGGTCACCATGTGCAGGGGACAGGGTTAACCCAACAAGGGTCAACAGGATCTGAACCCCAATACCATTGCCTCTTAAGACCAACACTTTGCCTCCAAACCACAATGTCCCCTGGTTTGAATACCAATTTGCTGTAGTTCAAATTCATAACAAAGATGAGGTAGGGTCTGATGTGGCTGCTCTTCTAATGCAAAACAAGGCGACATTGTGAAATAATATACTGAAAAATATTTTACAGAAGGTGTAACAGTGTTTAGTTTTATTATAATATAGAATTTCATATCACAGCTCAAACCAAATTAAAACAAAAAACAAAAAAAAGAAAAGAAAAAAAGAAAAGTAAAAACTCCAGAAATCATGCCATAAAATATTACAACAAAAAGGATTTATTTCTAATTTGTTTCGTCAATGAACTCCTTCAGTATTAATATCATAAATAAATTATTCTAACACACTGCCATGTGAACCTGAAGTTATATTATAGATAATCAATTTCCCCCAAGAGAGTATTCCCTCTCAAACTTTAGGGTAAAGTTTATCAGTCTGAGAGGAATGTCCACTCTTATTTTGGGTTTTTTTTTTACGCTATTTTGCAAAACATTTCAAATGTATACTGATATACACTCAGAGAAAGAAACATCTGTGGGAAGCTCTATATACATGCCAAAGTCATAATGCATTTCTTTAGTTAACTCATCAAAATCATTTGTCCATGCCTTCAATAATGGAAGTTTTATGTGGATGTGCACTTAGAGTGCCATTACTCTATGAGACTGTATGAGAGGAATTGATTACGAGACCTTAGACAAAAAAAAGTTTGTTTGAAACTCATCCATCTTAAAATCATGAAAGCTTTCATTTTTCTAATTGTTCAAATCAACATAATCTGTGTTATTCATTTTTTGGTATTGAATGTGATGATCTTATCTTCATGACAACCTCTATTTTTTGAGTTGACTCTAGTCTTAACAGTTGATGGGTGAAATATTTGTAATGTGTTTTTGCTCTTAAAGCTTTGAAACCTTGCCCCATCTATGTTTGTTTGAATCTCAATAAACAAAAAGATTTTACTGATCTATTGCTGACAGAGAGGAGCAAATAATTTGTAATTTGTTCCTTTTCTCATCTTTATAAGGCTAATAAAAAAAAAAAACCCAACTGTTTATTATCATTTAATCTAATTGATTGCTACAAACTTCAGTACATTTCAAAGTTCATTGTAAAACATATCAAAAGTGTTACAAAAGACAAAATTGCATAATAAGTATGGGAAATACCATTATCTCCACATGATAAAGATGATAAATTGAAAGAATAAACCAATGACATTTATAACTCATCCAAAAAGTAGTGTCTTCTTATACACAAACTCTATGTCAATGCTATCACAGAAATGAAAACATCCATAGACATGCTTCCTTTCATTTTGTAAACAATTGTAGCATCTACTTCTTCTTTTTTCCTTTCTTTCCTTTTTTGCCCTTTTTGCCTTTCTTTCCTTTCTTGTCTTTTCCACCAGCGTCATCGTCGTCAGCGTTTGCTGCCTTTGCCCTCTTCTTACCCATGGGGGTTTTGCCGTACCAGTTCTGTGAAAATGGTTTCAAAACATTGAAAAATACTGTGGGAAATGTCTGTGTTTTGCCATAGCTGTAATTTAATCCATTGTAAAGACAAATTTAATAACGCTAAAAGAAGTAGAATTTTTGCAAAGAACAATGGAACGAGAGAGAAAGAGAGAGAGAGAGAGAGAGAGAGAGAGAGAGAGAGAGAGAGAGAGAGAGAGAGAGAGAGAGAGAGAGAGAGAGAGAGAGAGAGAGAGAGAGAGAGAGATGGAGAGAGAGGGAGGGAGAGAGGGAGGGAGAGAGAGAGAGAGAGAGAGAGAGAGAGAGAGAGAGAGAGAGAGAGAGAGAGAGAGAGAGAGAGAGAGAGAGAGAGAGAGAGAGAGAAAGGGAGAGCGGGAGAGGGAGAGCGGGAGCGGGAGAGGAGAGAGAGAGAGAGAGAGAGAGAGAGAGAGAGAGAAGAGAGAGAGAGAGAGAGAGAGAGAGAGAGAGAGAGAGAGAGAGAGAGAGAGAGAGAGAGAGAGAGAGAGAGAGAGAGAGAGAGAGAGAGAGAAGGCAGTTTTACCACACATGGGACAAAACTCTGTAATTGCACTACTGGATGGAGCAGTTCATTCCCTTGACATTCATACCATAACAAAGGCTCAGTATCGACTCTTTCATTTTATACGATTGTTTAGAAATGACACCGGCCTAACTTTCAACACATCGGTTGTACCATAAAAGCCGGAAATTTTGTCTACTGTATAACAAGTTAGTACTCAAAGTTCTCTATCTGAAAAATCTACTTTTGATGAATTATTGTCAATATTAGTATTAGTTAAAATCGGCCGAATATTACATTCCGTGCACCAGTTATAAGAAAAATGCCATCCCGACATGATTATAAGGGATCTGGATCAGTTGAAATAGGGTTGCCATGAAGTATTTGATACCCTCTCACTATTGTATGATGTTTCAAAGTATTATATTATTCTTTTATAGGTTTATATGCGAAAATACATTAAAAAATGGAAAAAATTGTTAAGAATGCAATTTTCTCAAAATGTTACTTTTTGACAGTGATATGCGATCTAATTTTTTATTTATTGTCCGATTGCCCCCAAATTCGGTACAT
Source organism: Doris montereyensis (assembly GCA_037039925.1). Classification (NCBI taxonomy): domain Eukaryota; kingdom Metazoa; phylum Mollusca; class Gastropoda; order Nudibranchia; family Dorididae; genus Doris; species Doris montereyensis. The sequence continues at coordinate 327,926 of JAXRKP010000104.1, forward strand.
AACATCTATAACGCCCAAAAAAATTCACCAGTAAGGGATGCATTTTCAAAAAATTTCATAAAATGAAAACCGTTTTACCGGGTGCAGCTAGATATTGAAACAAATAATGTGCGTGCAAAGTTATAGCCAAATTTGTTTATAACTGAAAAAGCCTATTTGAAATGAAGTTGTTGTTCTTTTCACAATTAAAATCCATGATGGCGGCGTTCCCATGGCAACCATATGATTAAAAGAAATATTTTAAAAATCTTTTTCAGCTAATTTAGACATGCCGAGTACAATGGTAGTGGTTAGAGTTGTCAATATCAAATAAAAAAACAAAACATGCACAGGACCCCCCCCCCTCCCTTCCCCCCTTTCATAATGAAAATAACAACCATTTGTTGTAAAACTGCCTTCTCAGGACCTGCCCCCTTCACCCCCCCCCCCCTTCACCATACAAAAGTCACTTTTTAAGCATGACAGAGTAAATAATTATTTATTTCATAATCAAGTGCTCATCAATTTTTTAAATAAAACTTTTAGCCTTTGTCTACAAAAATTACCTGGAATGACTCTTCTTCTTCCTTGTAAATGGGTTCAAGCCGGGCTAAGGGTGCAACAAATTCTGCAGCAACAAGAGGTTTCTTTGAAAGCTGTTGAACTCGCCTGTCAGTCAATACCTGCATTAAAAAAATAAAACGATATGAGATCTTAGATCAGTGTTTAACCCCTCCCCTTCCAAGCCACAATAAAAAACATTTCTTATCAACATAATTTATTCACATGAATTTCTTTGTAAATTACATATACATAATAAAATACATCACATGAAAAACAATATTTGTTATTCTCCACCTATGAGCCAAGGCAAAGACACACTGTGACAGTGGCATCAAATGTATCAACTCAAATCTTTATGAAAAATAAAATAACACTTTTTCTTAGTGCTATGAATCCCTTTCAAATTCTGTCATTATAAAAATAAAGAAGAAGCTAGAGGCCTAATCTCTTTAAGAAGTGTATGCTCATTGACTTTATTTCATTTATGCCCATGTAGGCTGTTTCACTCTAAGTCCTTTCTTGACTACCCAGTAAATATACAGTTAAGCTGTCAGTCTGATAATTCTGAACAAAATTCTTCTCTGCCTGAAACCAGGTGCTCATTTACTCCTGATTCAAGTGTAAAAAAGATGATAAGTACCTTTTCTCACGTTCTCTACGTTGTGTGACAGAAAAAAAAAACGTGGACATGGGTTGAGCAATGTTGGCCCATAGATAACAAGTTGTTAGTCGTATTCGATGATTTACGATGCTTTTGCTTTCCCTAAAAAAATTATGTCAGGTGGACTTATGCGTTAGGACAATTTGACTGACGATATTGAACAAAAGTGTAACAAAAACCAATGAGTTACCTGTTGCACAGCTGTGACAATATGACCACCAGTGTAACCATCTGTGACTTTGGTCAATGAGCTGATGTCAAAGTGGTTGGTCAACTGTCCATTGTTCTTCAGGATGAGCTTCCTCCACAACACTATGGGAGAGAAGATTAGGAAAAATTGAATGTTTAAGGCGAATAAAAGTGGGACGATTAATATTGTTTAAAAAAAAATGAAATATGTTATTCCATTTCTCATAATTATTCCCATCATCACCATCATTGTTAACTTTGTCATTATTATCATCATCCAATCAAGATGTCCAGAGCATTTATTTTCTCATCAACATTTATCCACAATGAGATGTGTGCGAAAACATTTTTCAAACTTTAATGATTCATCTAATATTGGGTTGAACTTTTCGTCTCAGTGGGCTACAATAATCTTAGAATTAAGTTATTACAATAGCAGTCTCTTTATGTTGAAAGAAAATTTTTTTTTTTTTCCTATCCTTGGGAAAACTGGCTTTTCAGAATACCACTTAATATAAGTTTGTTCACAACACTGCTTTCATTCTTTCTGCATCAGTCTCCATTCTACTTTCTGGTGTATGAGGACAACACTACTATATTTATGTATGAGATGATTGGCTGTATCCTTGGGGAAATTTGGTAGTCCAGTGGCAAAGTGTCGGCCTCACAAGCCAAAGGTCGTGGGTTGAAGCCCCACCAACGGTTGAAAAATGTTCTCGCTTTTTCGAATAAAATCTACCCCCTGGTTCAGGTAGCTAGATCGACACCTAGTCCCATCGGAGACGGATGATAAAAAGGTCCCGTGTGCAGATCACAAAACTCTGAGCACTTACAAGTCCCTTGGCTCTTTGCAGCGCAGCCCAGGTAAAATTAAAAATCCTATCGAAAACTCCAATATCCCCTTAGTTGTGGGTAAATCAAATCAGAAATCAGGCTATACGGTTAAAACGTTTCAATGTAAATATTCTGTAAAGTCTGATAATTATGTTTCTTTGAATTCAATGAATCCAACTTTAAGTTAAGATAATTTTGAGTTAGTTTCTTTTTAAGAAAATATACACATATTATCCTGAAAGATGATTTCCTGAAATTTTCAAATTACAAAATCCTATCAACATAAGAAACAGAGTGCATTAGTAATAATTATTATGAGTGAAGGCATGTACAAAAAAATCAATGATTGATGTCTTCTCCACAACAATTCTATTTATAGAGATAAAGGAAAACAACTACAAATAAAAATACAATACTCACAATGTCTGGATGCATATTCAGGGCGAGGAATTAGAACAATACGCTGGTAACAGCCCATCAAGGGTTTCATTTCTGCATCAAATGGACATCGTGTTGTTCCTATCAAAAGTAATCTGTCATCTGATTTGATTGTTTTGAGGGCTTTGGGAAGTTCTTTCTTCAATCTTTTAGGATCTGTCTATTAGAAGAAAGAGAATTTAAATCTAACCATGTAGTAAGCAGAAATGCATTTCTGATTCATTCTTTTACTATAGATTCAAAAGTCCTTGCTGAGCTGATCTGTCTCATATTACTTCCTTGTCAATCACTATATGAATCTATAACATGATAAATCTATTTCAAAGCCTTATAAGCATTTTGCATACAAGTTACGATTGAGAATTTTCATATTTCTAAGTCCCTCTTCATTCGCCACATAAAACGATGATTTAAAATGTTTATAGGTTTTACAATTGAAATTGCTTAATCAATTAAATTCTTAATTAGTGCAACTTTTAGTACTGTATTCTTCAGAATTTCAAATTCTATTTGATAGGGAAAGATGAAATTAATCAAATTCTAATAAGACATACAAACGCACATCTGTCCCAACAAAAATTACTGCCTGAAAGCAAAATACTAAAACTTACTGGATCTGTTTTGGGAATTTTTTTCTTGAACATTTTCTCACAGTCTCCAATGAAAAATACAGAGGGCTGTTGTGCACGGCCGACCTGAATCAATGAATGAATAAACACAAATATTTAAGTTTCTTCATACATAAGTTTTGCTGTCTATCTAGCAGTGTATTTACAGTAATCCTTCAAAACAGAATTTTTGGGCTGTTACCCTTTAAAATATGAGATATAGTTGGTCGATCTTCGTTTGCCAAAGGCTCTGTTGATAAGCCACTGAGACTTCTAACAGTAACCATATTTTGCATATAGGCTTTAAATCATCCCCAAATTCTTTTTGTTTGAGAAAATGTTCAGCCAAAAGTGACATTGAATTATTGTAAACTTCATTGTTTCCCCGTCTTTGTGAGTATCATTTTCATTCAGCTAGTCCAATGTTTTAAACAGGCTATACTTAAAAAGTTGGAATAGTACCATTCACGCCTACCTACGTAACCTCAGTGTCGAATCTAATATGCGTACTTGGTATCAACTGGGATGTAACTTGCTTGTTTATAATAATTATTCGAAACAGAATTTTAGGGTTGTTTCCCTTTAAAATATGAGATACAGTGTATTTATAATAATCGTTTGAAACAAATTTTCATTTAAAATATGAGATACAGTGCTCACTGCTAATAAAAACACATCAAATATATAAAGCCTTCTTTTTTTCTTTCATTCCACATAATGCGTTCTGTTTAATTATAAATATGCCACATGGGTTAAAAGAAAGCTTAGCAGTTGATAAAGTGAAATCAGAGGGGCAAGGCCGGAGAGTTGAATCTGGTTTTATATTTTTGCCATGCACTCATCATTTGCCCTTGAGATGAGTCATTACATAGGTAAAAGGTCATAATGTATGACAATACATGCAAGACATTGATGCGTCATTAACACTTGGGTAACGTTGGATATAAGAACACTTATGTCCTTGATCATTGACGTTCTTACAAACGGTGAGCATTGGAATAGTTTTTCAAGAAATACAGTATTTAATTGAACAAATGTACCTAAAGCAAAAAAAAAAGACACACGTTATCATTTGGTGAAGAGAGATGGTTTAAATCCTAAGTACAAATACCTGAGAAAAATTGTAACGCTCTCACAAATTTCATTACAAGAACTCTCATTCAGTGACTGTGATAGCAGGAAAAGTTTCAGTGGGAGTTCTATTTAATTTCGTTTTAACACTTCCACAGGGTCAAAACAGTGGCTTGTGTGTCCTTGTGATTAAACAAATTACAGGCTTATTCATCTTCTGTCTGTGTGTAATTTTTAAAGGAAGGAGTGAACCTTGAACAACCGTTACCTAGGGGTGGTGGACAAAAAAGAAACACAAAAGGCTTTAGGAATTTCTGTCCTACAGGTTGAGAAGAATTTTAACAGAAATCGCATGCCACGGGGGATAATTGATGTGAAGTCAGTTTGTGACTCTTGAGCAGTCTCAGGCTGTAAATTTACTTTTAAACGTTTAAAAGAAAATCTGGACATGATGGACAAAAGTGCAAAATGACATTTTGAGAATAAACACTTCTTGTGACATCTGTGCTTTATCCTCACCTTGAATATGAGATGCATCAACATTTTTAAACCATCTTTGCCAGGATATTTGCCGGCCAGGTTTCCAGGAGACAAATCAAAAAGGTTTGCGCCTAGCTCCGCACATATTGCATGGACTAACAATTTCTTGCCTGTGCCACGGGGCCCAGCCAGCATGATGGACTTGGTTAGAGGAGATTTTTCATGAACTGCGGTGATCCTGATTGTTCAACGGTAAATAAATAAATAAAAATTTGATTTCATCCCTTGTGTTTTATATACTTATATTATATTATATTATATTATATTATTATATTATATTATATTATATTATATTATATTATATTATATTATATACTGTTTTATTGAATAGTTGAAATGATTGTAGACCAAGACACATCTTTTACAAAGGACCTTATAAAATTGAATTGATTTGATTTTACCAATATCTACAACTAAGATGATCTCGGGATTTTGGTAAGATTTTAAATTTTTGCCCAGACTGCCCTGTAAACAGATAAGGGATCTTTAACGGTCACAGAGTGTTCTGATTTGCACAAGGAAACTTCTTTTTATTATCCGTCTCCGATGACACTAGGTGTTGATCCACCTACTTGGACTGGAAAGGATGGGATTTACTCAAAAAAACTTGAGGAAAATTTTCAACCATTTGGGCTTGAACCCACAACCTCTTAGTTGAGAGGCCAAAATCTTGCCCCTGGATCACCGAATCCGCAAATGAAGAAAAAAAAAGAAAAACAGAAAACAGCGCCGGATTATTGGGAATGGGGTAAGAATCATACAGGTAGGGAAGTAGTATCTAGAAACTTTGCCTGGTGTAATGTGCAATAGGGTTCAAAGGGTTAATGAAAAGGACTGCCATAAGATGGAGAAAAATGAAGTGTGAAAATGACCTAAAGGTAAGACTGCAAATTCTGTCACAAGTCTCCTGACATCAGAAAGGCATGGCATAGGTTCAATATTGGCTTGGCGCAAGGTGGTGCCCAAGTAGCTGTACTCCCCTTCATAATCCGTCAACTTGACAGGGGGACAACGTACAATAATTCCCTGTGTCACAAGCTCCTCGTACAAATCTTCAATGGTTCTGGAAACAAATAACGATATTAGAGTGATTCAAACTGCAGTTAAAGTAAAGTAAAGTTCCTTCAAGGCCCTTAAGGCCTATAGAGCCAGAGCATATCCTGGTTTCTATAGCGTGAAGTGGAACAAGTGACAATAATCACCACCTGGCCAGGACACTAGTTTGATGCAGGTTTTTACTCCCAAGCTAGTGCTTGTACCCATTTGTACCTGGGTAGAGTGGGGAAATACATGTTAAGTGTCTTTCCCAAGGAATACAATGTTGAACCTGGCTTTGCTAGGATTCGAACTCGGGACCTCATGATCTCCAGTTCGGCAGCCTAACGCTCGTCCACTGATGCCACCAAACTGCAGTTAATAACAGACATCCAAGTTAAAGAGTTGTAAAGTCTCATTACTGACCTCATGTCAGCACTAATGATTAACGATTACTTGTTCATATTTTTTGTTATCATCATGTTCCATTTTCTTTTGACTGATGGCCCTCTCCTGTGTCTAAGATCATTTAAGTCACTGTTGATATTGACATGAATGCTATTGACGCTTTGCTTCTCTTTCTCTGGGTTTCTTTATCTTATTGTTTTTTGTGAGGGTTTCTTGATTGTTTATTCTTCTTTTTTGGAGGGTCTTTTTTTGTTGTAACAGTGATGTCAATCTATCATTGAGAAAATGTCTTGATAAATTCTTGTAAGGGGAAGAAAAAAGAAACATCAAAACTGCCAAATTGACTGGCCAAAATGACAACAAAGAAAAATAGCGTCACGATTTCAACAGGGTAAAAATTTTAAATGATGAAAATAATGCCTATGTTATTCAATGTTTTGTTTGTAAAATTGTTTGTAATGACCTTGTTTTTGTGTTGTGTTCAATTTTTCTTAATTTTGCTTTGTTTCCTCTTTTTATTTCCAGAGGGCTGATGGAATGAGAATGATTTTAAATGAGAAGGGTTTTTTTTTCTTTAAGAGAGGGAAGCATAAATGACAAAGTGTTAGAAATGTTTGCATAACTATATTATCAAAAACAGAAAAAAAGATATATCAAAACCTCTAAAGATTAAAAGTTGATGAAATCTCTTTGTATATAAAAATAATTGTATCTATCTATATAATTCTGAGTTGTTTGTTCTTTGTACGTCAAAGGCTCTGGTTGGCATGCCCCTAAGAGCAACCACATTGTGCATGTAATTTGTAAATGATTTCTAGGTCGTTTTCATTTGGCAATTTTTCTGCTAGAAGTGACGTTTGATTAAGGAAAATTTGGTTGTTTCCCCATCTTTAAGTAGAATTTTCACTCACCTAAAGAGCCATTTAAATTAATTGTTTTTATAATCACAAAGCTGAGAAAAAGTATCCTTCAGGCTTACACATATAATGTGAGTATCGACTGCTGACTCCATCTAAAATCACACTTGCTAGGGTCTATCACCCGGGGAATAACATGCTTGTATAAAAATATCATCATTTGTGAATATTCAGGAAGATATCTTATGTTCCCTTATTTTATATTTAGCACGAAACAGATCAACACCGCGAACAGGATACATTTTCTATTAAAGATTTTTTCAAGCACAGCTGATAACCATTCACGCATGACAGGCATCAGAAATAATGTGTTCTGTGCTTTTCCCACCAACGAGGTGCCGGGCGTAGTGAAATTAAAATTTAAACCAATGAAACACTCTTGACTAGGCTACCGCCGTAGGTAAAGGAAACCGTTCAATAAGATAAACCAAATAATGCAAAATTGTACACAGACAAATACATACAAAAAATCTACAACATAACTCAGTCACATCAATGCACCTTACTCCAGCGCTGTCCACGCCTTAAGTGGTGGTGATATATGGGGAGCGAATGAAAGGATACACCGTGCTAAAAGAAAAAACTGCATGGACTAAACAGTCCCTACCTGTCTGGTGTCAGATCCTTCTCCTTCTTCTTTCCTTTCTTTCCCTTCTTGCCAGATTTCTTCCCCTTCTTCTTCTTCTTCTTTCCAGATTTCTTTCCTTTTTTGCCTTTCTTCTCTCTATCCACAGCCTGGTGAGTTGAGCAAACAAACGACAAAGGGTAATAATAACAATAATAATTCAATTTATATAGCGCACACTTTCCACCACACTGTGCTCAGGGTACTTTACAATAGGAAATAACAAATAAAACTGTACACAGTAAAATGTTACAATTACAATTTGACAAATAATGAATGCAATTTCATGTATTCAGTATGCACACTTTTAAAAAAAATAGTTATCTGTATTGTCTTTTTAACAGAAATAGAAATATATAAGCAAATAGAATATTTCATTCACTCTAAAAGATAGACAGAGATAGATAAAGATAGACAGGTGGGGTGATGACAAATAGACAGTAAATGAATAAGAAAGTAGGCTGTTTGCTAGGTATGTAGGTTAACAGGCAGACAGAAAGGCAAATAGATTAAATAGATAGATAGATAGATAGACAGACAGACAGATATATAGATAGATAGATATACAGACTGATTGATAGACATATTATCTTTGGAAAAACAGCTACACGATTGGTTCATAAAATTGGTTAGTCGTATAGACAATAGATTGACTGGCAGATACGATGGGTAGATAAAATCAAAAAAGGAGAAGATTTCATGTTTTACTTTAAACTCAATTGCTACATATTCTTCCCAGAAAATAAAACTGTTTCACGTCTTGTCTCGTTCCCAAAAAAACTTCAATCTTACCGCTTTCAGATTCGCAAGCTCTGCCCTCATCAGCTCATCAACTTGACCCCGAATTTCGTCTTCCACATCCTTTCTCTTTTCCTCTTTGATGAGCTCGGTGTCATGCTTTTGAGAAAAGTTGTCCACCTCATCTCTTGTAGCCCACACTCCTAAAGGGAGGCAACAATGAAAAGATTTTTTCTTTTAATAAGAAGCTCGGAGGGAACAGAATACAGTGAGAGATAAACTTTGTAACGTTAGATGCAGGTTTTAAAAATGACAGTTTTTAATCATAAAATGGTGGTGTTGGACCCTGATAACTTTAAGTTGTGTGATTTTCCTTCAACTGTTTTTCTCCTTCCTTTCTTTCTTCTGTTTCTTCTTTCTTTTTTTGCTTTAAGTTCATCATTTTTTGTGTTATTATCTTTCACAATAAACACTAATATTTATTCCAATAAACACTAATATGTATTCCAATAAACACTAATATGTCTTCCAATAACACTAATATATATTCCAATAAAGACTAATATCTATTCCAATAAACACTAATATCTATTCCAATAAACACTGCTATGTATTTAGAGAACAATTAATAACTCTTCCAATAAACACATCTATTACAATAAATACTAATATCTATTTACTCTCCCCTTTGCTTCCTTTCTTTTGTTCTTAGTTCATTTTACTCACTATTACATCCATGATATATATTTTACTCACTATTACATCCATGATATATATATTTTACTCACTATTACATCCATGATATATATTTTACTCACTATTACATCCATGATATATATTTTACTCACTATTACATCCATGATATATATTTTACTCACTATTACATCCATGATATATATTTTACTCACTATTACATCCATGATATATATTTTACTCACTATTACATCCATGATATATATTTTCTCACTATTACATCCATGATATATATTTTACTCACTATTACATCCATGATATATATTTTACTCACTATTACATCCATGATATATATTTTACTCACTATTACATCCATGATATATATTTTACTCACTATTACATCCATGATATATATTTTACTCACTATTACATCCATGATATATATTTTACTCACTATTACATCCATGATATATATTTTACTCACTATTACATCCATGATATATATTTTACTCACTATTACATCCATGATATATATTTTACTCACTATTACATCCATGATATATATTTTACTCATCTTACAATACATACCAGGGTTGCAATACAGGGTTTTATTGAGTTTTTAAAAAATGTCATTGCAAAGACAATTTTCATATTTCTGTTACAAATCACCTATTGCTCTTTTTTTTCTCTTTCTTTCCCATTTGCCATCAGCCCTAGCCCTCCACCCTGTCAGACCTGTTCATAAATTAATTAAATAACTTCTCCAATGCATGTTGAATAATTTCTACAGGCATCATTGTGATTTTACTATAGCACATTGTTCATTTTCTCAAAACTAGGCTATGCCCCAAAAATCACAGATTTGTCTGATCCAAGGAATTAAAAAAGAGACAGAAAAGCACTCACTTTCAATTATCTTGGCTAAAATTGTCTAAACCACCAAAGAGCAGATGCTGATAACATCTATTTTACCATTTGGAAGCACTTTAATTCTTTCTGCAACATTTAAAGTAAAACTATATCATTGTGAACAAATCGTTAACTCATAAAATGGGATAACTGTCAATTAAATACATACCTAAGCTTTAACGTTTTGGTGAGAAAATTGAAAACAAAACCACCTTTGATTCCTTGACAGTGTCCATTATAGGTAGCTGAGACATATTAAAACAGAGCACACTATTTTTTTTAAAATGAACTTTTGCACATCAGATTGTAATCAACAAATGAGAGGAGGGGAAACACTGCTGGAGTCTTCCGTCTGCTCAAGTCACATGACACCAGAATCTACTGATTTACAAAGATCTCAAATTTCTCATAATGATCTCTTTTGCCCGCTGCCATTTGCTTGTAATACCTTTGTATGTATCAGAAGCCTCGGAAACTGCGGGAACAAAGTTGGATGGCGCCATCTTCCAACCCTCTTCTTCTTCCTGATAAAACAAAGGAAGAGTAAGACACATTTACAAGCTAAGTAGGTCACTATTTGTGGAGTCCTACCAGGAAAAACTCATGAATAAAATTTTTTTATGATCCTAAGACCTAGATCTATGTATAAATATATATAAATGAACTAAAGATATGTAAGCCTTGTGTGTATGCAGGCATTGTGACACTGAATAATACTCATGTAGAGTAAAATATTCATGTGATTTTTAATGAAAAGAAGAAACAGGGCAAAATACCAAACCTGTTATAGTTTTACATCAATGTCATTCTAATCTCAAGCAAAAAATGTTATAAATTTAGAAAGAAAACATGCCTTGATTTTAAGATCATAAAATGAAACATCTTTCAAAGTGACAAAAAATGGAGAAATAAATTGTGTTAAAATTGAATAGAAATTCTAAGGACTATTAAACACAAATAAGTCATATTATACAACATATACTTACGTCATCATCCCCTTTCTTCCCCTTCTTTCCTTTCTTGTCTTTCTTATCCTTTTTTCTTATCTTTTTTCTTATCCTTTCCACCTTTCTTTTTGCCTTTTCCATCATCCTATAACAACAAATTTAAAGATAATATTCCATGCAATGTGAACATATGTAAATCTTTAAAAATGGTTTATCTTATAGTCATCCTCAACTCATGTTATATTCTTTATCATCAAGTGCAAAGTAGAAATCTTGAGATTACTACTGATTCTTTTACAGATGCCATTAGAGTACTTTTTTTCACCTTGAATATAATATTTTCATCAGTTGTTTTAGGATATATTTTACGATTGAATCTTTACTACTTTTAGCTCAAAAAAGTGAAAATTATTGTGTCAAATACTCTAACAAATTCTTTATATTCAACTTAATTTTAAATGCAGAAAACTTAAGTGAAAGAGTGCATAAAAAACACCAAAGATAATCACTGAAATATCAATTAAAACATAATTCCAATGACATAAAAAAAATCAAAAAACATGAAAACAACAATCGCACAAACTGAATGAAAGTTGATGGTGAAAACCATTTTGAGTATTACCAAGTATTAAATTCTTAGGTCGCCTCAGCCACAGAAGCTGTAATGCTTAACAGACAAAATTTTTAAAAATGGGTTTACAGCACGTCATCAATGTTTTGTTACGGATTTGAAATAAGCTGAGAATGCTCAACCACTTAATGCAATAATACAAATTTTGGAACCATTAAGTCAGCAATTTTGCTTTTAAGTAGAAATGACAAATCATGGGAAACAAAGATCAATTGTATTAAACATGAAGAAAGAGTGAGGGAAGAAAAAGATTAAGGTAAAGGTGAAATCAATAAATACATCATAGATATAAATTACATACACATACACAATAATTTAAAGTGAATTTGTAATTTGTCTTCAAGATGCATTAACACAACGTGCCATTCAAAAGGTCATAAGCTGAAATTGACAAAAGTTGAAGCAGTCAGGCAATCTGGTCAATCCGTTTCTATCAATTCAATTCATTCACGTCACATAGCAAACACATTTTACTCAGCTGCTGACACCTCCTACAGAAGTGGAGAGGAATATAAAACAGTACTAAAGGCCTGATACTGATAGAAAGAAAACGGGACAAAACTGAGAGATTTTCAGGTGGCCCACCCTTTGTCAATGTCTTCCTTTGTCGTTGACGAAGGAAGGGTGGACAACCCAAAAATTTCTCTATTCTGTCCCGTTTTCTTATTGTTCTATTTTCCTTTTCACTGGTTATTGGCCTACTAGTTTTATTCCTTTATATCGATCGATACCTATAGAAACAGCATAGGTTAAAAGCCCTGAACAGCTTTCCTACTTCTGTAAGAAATCAACTCTTTAGTTTAGTAGGATATCCTGCACAACTATTCAGCAGTAGACTTTTGTTGGATTTGTTCCATAAAGAGTGTATCACTGCAAAACAATGAAAGTTTCATGATGTCACCGACTTTGTCATTGATCAAGTTTGTCTTTTCAAAACTGAAAATGAGAGCTGGTCCAACACATAAAGTAACAACTCAAATTTTCAAGTATAATCTACTCTTAGGTAAGATTTATATATATATATATATATATATATATATATATATATATATATATATATATATATATATATATATATATATATATATATATATATATATATATATATATATATATATATTATAAATTAGTGAGATTTCAACACAAAACACAAAATGACTGTATTCCATCTTTGCTCACTGTTAAGCCTCATCAAACACTTAGTTTCATTAGGTTACGACACTTACTTGTACTGAATTATGGTTAGAGATCATTTGCAGTTAAATACAAATCTTTTTTTAGATATGTTTTTTTATTTACTTTATCTTCTTTCACAACAACATTTTTAAAAGTAGAAGAAAAGACCAGAATAGACATTGAATTTATAAGTTGTTTTTTTTTCTGAAAAATCATAGATTTACATATTTTCTTATAACCTATCTTATTTTCATAGGTCTACACATTTTCTTATAATGTATCTTATTTTTATTGGGGGCTTAAAAACCCTGTAAACAATTTCCTTAACTTCCCTTACCTTCTCACTCAGCTCCTTTTCAAGTTCAGCTGGATCCTTTTCTTTGAAAATCATGGCTGAGCCTCCATCATCAGCATCAGGATACTCAGGGAATTTGCCGCTGGCATCTCTGTCAAAGATGGGAACCAAATTTGTATACTTACACATTTGAATTCTAAAGGATTAAACAAAAACTTTGTTATTCAAATTTTAAGAGTAAAAGCATAAGGTAACAGATGGAAAAGCCCTTACACAATGCAAACAATGTGAAAAATGTATTCTTCAAGCTTGTGAAATTTATGGTACTAACTGGCAAAAACTTTAAGTATAGACATGAAAAGGACATTGCTGCAAAAGAAAGAAAGACTTGTAAAGGGATACACAGAATGAAAATTTATTCATCAAATAAATGAAAATTATAGACTAGCAAATCCATTGGCATTGAAACTGAGGAGGATCACATAAAGAAAGGCACAAAAAAACCCAAACAACCCAAGAAACCCATTTAAGGATGAAAATGAATTTATCTTATTTCAAGAAAATTCTAGTACTGACCGACATTCAATGAACCACTGACGGATCTGATCCATCATAGTTTCCTTCATGTCAGGCCCTTCGTTCTGAACAATGTTCTCACGGATGTTCACAAGAGCTTGTTGGTATTCATGCTCATGGACATCTTGGGCTTTACGCCGAAGGTCCTCGGTTTTCACTGCAAAAGTTTGAGGAAGGTTCTTCGTGTTGGAGGGCAAAGGTGGAGGAGCCTTAGGGAGATAAGGGATACGTGAGAGAAGCCCGTTAGGGAGGCTGTCATGATGATTTTATACAAATGGAAATCTATATAAGAAATTAGTCACAAAATGTAAGTGAGAGTATCATCCCCGTTGTAAGAAGGTGATAAATTTCATTATATCTTCATTGACTTTACAGGATAAAGAAACAGCTTTGGGAACTGACATCAAGCGTGCCCTCAGAAACTCACCTACATGCCTCTACAGTTGTAAGACCTTCAAAAGGGACAATCGATACCAGCAAAGTAATAATGCTACCATAGCCTTTTATGTTTTTGAAGTTATAACTATTCACATAACACCCTTTCAGTTTTCACAAATTTTTTGTAATCTTGGATTCCTTTTCTTCTTGAGACAAGATGTGCTATTTCTGTGATGTTACATTACAGGTGACATCTATATATAAAAACCTTAATATGCGAAAGTCTGCTGGTGAAAGTCAGCTAAAAAGAGCAAAGCCATCCTATGGAAAGAAAAGCCAAGTAGATACGAGCAAGTAAATGAAATGCAACTATCTTTCTCTAACATTGGCTGTTATACTAATGTTTAGGGTTAAGGGCAGGAGCTCAGGGGCATAGATGTTAAGGTATCTGGGAAGTAGAACAATGGTACTGTTCTCCCTTAGTTACCTCCAGACCTAGCCTTGGTGAAAGGGGTGTGCTATTGCAGTAATTCCCTTGGTCTGGCCAGCCACTCTATGTTCAAGAACATTGTGCGTGACCAAAGAGGCATGCCATTCACGAGGTGACCCTGTTAACCTAGACCACACGGTCCAGGAACAAAACACAATGGATCTGGAGGAGACAACCTCGATAATACACCGGCACTTTGGTGCTGTCATATACCCTCTGTGGCTTATGAGGGGCTGACGGACAATTGAAAGCGATTGAAGCGGCGGGATAGGATCCAGACTACTCAGGGGTAATGGAAATCTTCGTAAAGGCGCAGTGACCCAGGACATGACAAGCCTCTATCTTTTACATCTTTGGCCTATATAACTTGCCTGGAACTGCACAGAAAGCATTGCCAGTAGACAGCAGGTGGCAGGGATTGGGCACAATGAACTCTACCTAGACTACAGTACCCTTGGGAGATTGGAGACTATATTTGCTTTCGCCTATAGCTGCTTCAGTGTTTGACAGTTCCCTTTGGGAGTATTAAAGAAGTCCACAGACTCCCCAGCTCTACAATGCCATGACAACAAAAACTAATCTTTATTGCCAAGACAGTATCATATAGTCTTTCACCATGTAGCAATTGTTATGTATGACAAAGCACTGACACATGTTATCAAGAATTTAAGAAATACGTTGATCTTACAATATGATATCAATGAGAAGAAATAACATATTATCAATAACAAATTTTTGTAATGAATCTGAGCTTTGTGATACTGATATATGAAGGGACCAGAAGATGAGTGATAAAGGTAATATCAAGTTTCAATAATGAAAAGAAGATTTCCTTCAAAGAGAAAAGTTTTCGATGGTATTCTTCAAATTGATAGAATAAGAATGATATACATTTGCATTACAGAAAAATTTGAAACAACTTCTGATGAAAATAGGATTCTTTCAAATGAAAAAGGGTGAATTTGATCCTGATTGATGTTTTATCCTCTTTAATATGTCTTCAATCCACGAGAAAAAAATGGGGTTTAAGTTTTCATACCATGCCAATGAAGATCATTTCTTCATCTCTTTCCTTCTTTGTGCGACGGCGCTGGGCAAATCCCTTCCATATCTGTGATGTAAATGAGAAAATTCCAAGTTTGAGAACATTTGGTGAGCATTTCTATCATTTGCATGCAATCAAAATATGGTATAATCACATTTGTTATCTTGTTTCATCTACAAAAGATTAAATTTGTGTTCTCTTTTTCCAACAAAAATAAAAAATTACACAAACATAAGACTGATAATCATGCTCTATCAGTTTGTTTCATTTCACCTGACCAATATTCTGCCTTTTGTATTCTCATTGCAATCAGCATCAATAACACACCTTTTATGTTCTCATTGAATCAGCACCAAAAACGTACCTTTATGTTCTCATTCAGAATCACCAAAAACGTACCTTTTATGTTCTCATTTGCAGCCGAATCAGCATCCAAAAACGTACCTTTCGTATTCTCATTGCAGCCACATCAGCATCAATAACATACCTTTTGTATTCTCATTGCAGCCACATCAGCATCAAGGGTTGGTGGACCTCGTGTTTGGGCCTGCTTTTCAAAGTCCTCTTGTTGACGAATGTCTCTCATGAACTTTGCTCTCAGTCTGCCTTGCCGTGCTCTTTCATGAATCTGTATGATTCTAATTGCTTGCTCAAACGGCATACGGATCTCTTTTACATCCTATGTAAGAGGGTATTGATAATTTTAATAAGAGGATATCTTTTTTAATGCATTGAAAGAAAACATGTTAGTACACTTTAAGCATATCATAAACGGAGAAAAATGATTATGTATGATCTAAAAAATGTAGCAGGAATTCACAATATTTGCCTTAAAAAGGGGTTCACTTGGCTGTGCTTTTGATTATAATTTTTTAAAAACTGTTTTATCATGCACTTAGTAATATATGTAACTTTAAATCAGCCATTGCTCAGCTTCAAATATCACTAAGTAGGACCACAAACAATCTGAGTTTCATTTCAATTTTCAAAACGTCTGGACTTTACAATGTTAGAAATATCTTGATTTTGTTCATTCATTCATTCATTCATTCACAGATCTGTTCTCGACTCTGCCTCTGACTGACATTGTTACTTCCCCATTCACTGTGGAGCCTTAGGGAAGAGTGGAGCTTTTACTCCATTCTTAGAATACACAGACTAAGAATGTGAGTTTACTGTTTACCTCAGTTAAACATTGTGCATCCTTTTTCGTGGATCGATGTATAAACCATATATATTGTATATGTAGTATGGACAGTCAGTCAGTCATCACATGATATCCCACACTTTATGAAAGAGCCTGACGGGGCGTGTCGATGCCATTCCCTCTCATACCAACGTTTGAGAGCGGTCGATGTTTTATGCTCTGCATGTATCATTAAAGTTTGTGAATTCCATTTGCAAAACTTGTTGTTGGTTGTTTCGTTGACAGGTACGTATGCTGTCGATGGTTGTTTTCATTAGATTTTACGAAGCATCTTGCTTTATTTATCACGTGATGACTGACTGACTATATGCTACAATTACCGGAGATGCTACCCCTTTTGTGCTAAGCAGGTTTCCTTTTGATACGCACTCATTGATTTAACATTATTGCCATATTGACCCGACATACATGGCTCACAATAAATAATAATGACTTGACTTCATAAATGACCGTACTACATAAATGACATTAATGACCATAGTACATAAATTACCATACTACATATACATTAGTTTAAAAAGTTTTAAACTGCGCATGCTCGACATAAAAAAAGTCATAGTGATAAGGAAAGACAGCAGGAGAGAATTCAGCACATACTCAACAACCCAAGAATTTTCCTCACAAGAATTCATCATACAAACCCTGTCTTGATCTTGAGGACCAATTCTGGCCAAAACTTGCCCAAGCAGTTTTTCCCTCTCTTTCAGAATCTTAGCTCGCTCATTGATAAAGTACTTTGGGATGGGAATCTCGACATCGTTCTGTAAATACAATTTTATTTTATTCAAAATTGACAAATCTATATGAAGTCAAATAAATTGTATTAGACAAGGGAGATTTGGTTTAATCTAGACAATAACTGAATCAGCAATTTTCTTTGCATAGATAACATGGATAGGAAAATGTCTAAAACAGTACACTTTTAAAGAATTGGGTTGCTTTATATCTTTATTGTTTGGCTGGATTTGATTTGTTTATTTTACTTTCTTTTATTTGGCATAATCATTTGTTTTCTTTGAGAGGGGATAGGAAAGAGAGGGGGGTTGCTTTCTCTTTTCCTTAAATCAGAGAAAACTATCTATGCTTTCACAATGAGACGAAAATTAATGAGACAAATTCAAGAGGAAATCAAAAGATAAAAATAACTTACAGGTGTGAGCTTCAAGTCAGAAAGCACATCATCAAAATAATGATATTCAGAGAATTCCAAGTTCATCATTTCATGTTTCAGCTCCACAATGCGTCCCATCACTCCATCCAGACAATGTCTCAGGACTCGCCTTTTTTGAGGATGAACTACTTGGTCATAGGATTGTTCTAATCTTCGGAAGATCTGAATGTACTTGATGTACATAGTGGCAAGGAGCTGGAAAGCAGCTAGTCGATCCTGAAAAGAATAAAGAAGTATTATTATTAGAAATATAATTTAAACACCTAGAATGCTTTTTAAAGGTTATTTCCTATCATAAGTTGAATACAGTTCAATGACTAATCTGCTATGTGAGAAATAATTTGTATAATGAAATTAAAAGGTGAATAACCAAAGGGCCTATGTATTTCACATGTTGAATGAATAGATGACTTTACCCTTTCTGGTTTTGGTGGCTCTGGAGGATTTTCTTGCTGCAGTAAGTCCACCAGGGCAGCCTGGGCCTCCTGCCATTGTTTCGTGTAATAACTGAAATAGAGAGTTAAAGAGAACATGTATCATCTTCAACTAAGAGCACTTAGTGCAAAGGGTGCCATACAAATTAGCTTCCTGGTGGCATATTCTTAATTTTAGCATGACATATTATTTCCAAAAGAAAGAAAATTGAAAGGGAATACACAGAAAACAACAGAAATAAATTTTACAAACAAAACCAAATGCCTAAGGGGTGTCTACTGCTAATGTTGAGTACTTCCTCAACTAAAATTAACTGGAAAAGTTCAAATGCTTGATCCTTACAGTATTTTTTACAGTAAAAGAGAATGGAGTATCAGCTGAGATTCTCAGCCTGATTAGCTGATCAAAAGGAACAAACAAAGAAAACATGCATACAATTTGAAATAAACACTTTGTAAACAGTAAACCGGATAAATTCATTTGAAATCTTGTCATAACTATATAAGCGAATATAAGTGGCAATGTCGGTGGATACAAAATAATACTTAAGGTGACCTTTAGTCGCCCATATATCAGTGATACATCTGCAAGAGAGTAGATTCTGTGACCAATATATCGCTGAAACGTCTGGAAAGAGTTAAGTTTCTTTTAAAAATGTAAATCAAAAGACAAAACAATGGTAAAAGGCTGCTAAGAGAATAAGAGTGCAAAAATTTTGTAAAATGTTTAAGGTGAAACTTAATAGAAATTTTGTGCTGAAAAAGATAACAAAGGAAAGGGTCAGTTCAATAGTATGTCTATGTCCATTTTCGTGAAAAACTAGACAGAGAAATTTATCATAGGGAATAAATGGCAATCCTGCTTCCTGAAAAGTGTGAAAATGATATGATGAAAATACACCGCGTTTACAGCCATTTGAAATTTGGAATTCCCAAAGCCAACAGTGCCAAAGTCAATTGTTTTTGTCATTTTTCTTTAAATGACGCAATTGTCATTTGTGACTTAGGCACACTATTGAATAATACGAATGAGCCACAGTGGAGTGAAGTCAAAGGCGAAATATGACAATAATTGACAACTCCACTAATAAAGACAGAACAAACACGTGATGTTTCGGGTATAACCCTTTGTCAGACAACAAATGAGAAATATCTAGAATCTAGATCTAAGCACTACCTCAGGCATCACACAATGTGATGTCAGAAGAAAAACATAAAGGAGAAAGAAAGAAAAAACAAAAGACAGTGATGATAAGAAACGTAGCAGAGGGGGTGCAAAGAATGAGCGAGAGTGGAAGATTCAGATCTAGAATGAAATAAAAAATATGAAAATAAGTAAGTAATAAAAGGTGAGAAGGAGATAGAGAGAAGGAAAGAAATACAGAAAGAGAGAGAGAGAGAGAGAGAGAGAGAGAGAGAGAGAGAGAGAGAGAGAGAGAGAGAGAGAGAGAGAGAGAGAGAGAGAGAGAGAGAGAGAGAGAGAGAGAGAGAGAGAGAGAGAGAGAGAGAGAGAGAGAGAGAGAGAGAGAGAGAGAGAGAGAGAGAAAACGCAGGGAAGAAAGAAAGGGAGAGAGAGAGGTGTGAGTATGTGAAACAAGAATGAAAAAAATAGGATAACTATAAGACTAGATCTATATCTCACTGGGTCTAGAAAGAAGAAATGATAGAGAATGAATGAAAGGAAGTATCAATCAAGGCAAAAATTTACACTGAAGGTGCGAAATGTATATAAATTACAAATGTATCGATGCAATAAGGGAAGAGAGTAAACAACTTATCTGAAATTTCAAAAAATGTCAGTTAGCACTAGCTGATGCTTTCCAAGTTATCGAAGTCTCAAGTATTTTCTCCTTGTTTCCTTCTTTATTCGAAGATTTATTCCATCCAAATACATAACAGAAGAAGTTTTACAAAACCAAAAAAAAAAACAATAAGTAAGTATGAGCCTTATCATCGTGTCAAAATAGAAATTGACTTGAGATGACAAAAGCTTTTGTTTTGTTTTTGTTTTTTTTCTTCTTTTCAGGCAACATGCTCTTTTTCGATGTTTTCAAATGCATGCATAAAGAAAAAGATCTTTATTCTATTAATTTCAACATATGTTCATAACTTACCTGTGCGACATGTTGTTTCCTTTCAATCGATGAAGTTGGGTTGTTTCAAATGTCGGCTCTCAAATGATCCCGTTCGTCGCCATTTATGTACGGACAGTTACTCGGGTAACACATTCTCGTACTCAACGAGATCATTTAGACGAGACCGGTGACATACCATACCGGAAGTTGACATTGAGATAAACCCACTAACCAGCTGCAGCCAAGTCAGAATACTGACAGATAGACTCTGACTCACCAAAGTAACTGGGTTTTCATTTCTTAAATTAAAGGTATACGTGTAATTATGCTAGCGTTTATTTTTCTGTATAAATAGCACGCATATAGGCTCTACAACCAAGTTTGTATTTTCACCGCAAGGGACAGTATTTCTTTTCAATTTCTCAGGAGACTCGATTAAACTTTCTAACTTTTACACTACACTACGTCTACTAAGATCAAAGATCATAGATCAAGATCTAGATATTCTCTGAGATACCTGTGCCTAACTATATGTAAGTGTAGGTCGGCCTAGGTCTAGATCTAGGTTACATTTTAGATCTTTAGGATCTAATCTTTATGACATTAACTGTTCAGTGCATGAGGCAAGTCTCAAATTTCCAGCTCATTCAATGTGGACTGTTTTTGTTTGTTCTATAGTATAATTTTCTATTGTTAAAAATTCTACACCTATTTCTATCCCTGTTCCTGGGAATTCATTAGTCAGTAAATGAGATGCGTAGCCCCATATTGATTTCCCCATCAAGAATTTTATGTTTGAATATTTATGTTAATGGGTTTTAAAGTCACTTTCATCGTTTTTGGATGGTTTTGTCGAGCACTAAGTTTGACCTAGATCTATTTCAATTTTTTTCCAGAAATGTTTGGTTGAAAAATGTACTTTATTTTTGCAAATTGCATGAATTTCGTTGTTTGGGGAATTGTATGAAACATCAAAATGCATAAGATTGAACTTTATTACATATGTATGTAAAATTCTATGGCTATTGACAGCGCCGTACTAAAGCTGTTAACATTTATGGCAGGTTTCACAAAAATGGCACCCAATGATAACTTGAACTCTTCAATGAATCTTTCTTAAAGCCCAATTGATGAATCTTCTTAATATTTGGTCCATGTAGGCCTATAGCTTTGACATCACAGATATAAAAATCATAATTTCGTGAAATTTGCTTTCAATTTGTTTTTGTGTTTTGAGAATATTTTTTTGGTGCAAA
Source organism: Doris montereyensis (assembly GCA_037039925.1). Lineage (NCBI taxonomy): Eukaryota > Metazoa > Mollusca > Gastropoda > Nudibranchia > Dorididae > Doris > Doris montereyensis. The sequence continues at coordinate 349,816 of JAXRKP010000104.1, forward strand.
TGTAAGGAATTGAGACTGACAACATTTCCCTCTTTTTAATAAGTTATGTCCTTTTCCACCTTAAGATAAGATAAGTGAGGTCAACGACCTTTTATTGTTTTCTTCAATTCCATGTGAAAGAATTGTTCAAAGTCCGGGAAAATATAGGGTCTATGTCTAATAAGGACGGATGTCCCAAACACTGCGAGAGAGAGAGTCACTACAATATCATTTATCGCTGTTCAATGAGAGAGAGACAGAGGGGAAAATGGAGAGAGGGGGATTGAAAATAGTAGTACTAGTAAGCCTAGTTATAGTAGTGGTACCAGTATACTGGTCGTAGGAGTAGTACATCTACATTACTGAGACCTTTGGGATTCAAGATTTAAAGTTTAATTGTGCCCTTTTCTGTTGTTGCTTTTCAGAATTGTGCCTCGTTTACTATTTTACAATTGGTTTTGTCTTATTCAAGTCGGTTGGTTAAAGCCCATACAGGCCGAACACTTTTGCTCCGTGCTTAAAAGAAAGACGCAATTTCTTTCTCTCTCTCTCTTTCTCTCTCTCTCTCACACACACACACACATAAATACACACGCTCATATAGGGTCTACAATACAAGATTACTAGCATAGCAATTCAATATTTGTATTACTAACATGCATTTAAAGAAGAGCGAGAGAAAATATTACTAATAGTACAAGTTTAAGTAGAGTTCAAGATTTCTCAGCTGCCACTCCCATCCCGTCCTGTTTTCCGCGAAGCAATTAATGATTGAAAAAGATACAAGTTTTGCGCTAGTGGGGTGGGGAGAATCGAGATCTTGAATGCTTTCACGATGCTGTATAGGTTTGGAGCGCTGATGGGTATGAGGGCGGGCATGTACGGACCGTTTTATAAAACCTGCCATATGATTAATTTTTTTAAAACATATTGTTATTCACTTGAGAAGCATTGCACATCTGTTTTTCAATATTATTATAATCTTCTTGTCACAAATCTAAGTTCTTGTGCTATGAGTGGAAAGCTGCTCTCTTCAGGCCTACTTCCAGACCTAGTTTAGAAATGTATGCTATAGACATTTTTGTCACTTCAAACCAAGACAGGGCCATAAAAAGTTTCTTAGTGTAGCCATGTTTCTTTGCATTTTCTCTGATGACTGACCATCATTATTGCCCTGGCCCAGTTGTGACCTTTGATTTGAACCATCTCTCGAAACCTTTTTGCAACATTGACTTTCTGCCTGAGGACCTGAAGCAGTATAAAACTTGGTCAATTTTCAAAAATAACTTGATGAATAAATTTAGTGTATTCATCTCATGAAATACAGAGCTCTTTCATGGTGTATCATTGTCTAATTGTGAAATGTGATGTGGCATGATCCATTTTCAATTTTGTAGATTTATTGTTTATAAACGTAGCATACATAGTCTACCAGAGTCACATTCTAAACATTCACAATTTGATATTTATTAAGTATACCTTGATCATTGACTTTCAAACTCTCCCTGTTAATATCTTATTTACAAGACACTAACTCCTGTCACAGAATTCCTGCTTTCACCAAGGAAAAATCTGAGCTGCTTCGCTACAGTGGAGCTCCATTTATCTATTTTTTCCCTTGTCATACTTTTTGTCGTTCTTATAATATAGTCGATGACATACAGGAAGACATATAAATGAAAAATGAAGAGAGTATGATGACAGTTACATTCGTTTATTTCGTATCTGTTCTTGCTGCTCGTGAACCAGGGCTTCAACGGAAGTCCTCTCAAACCATAACCAAGGAAGTGTTACTCACGAAACAAATGGACATAATTAGTAGGTTTGTATCCCTTAGACCATAGAAGACGATACAACATAGATATACTTAGATCTACGACACTACAGTTCTTAATTAAGATTTTAAAGAACTTTGTTGGTGATATAAAATTTGAAGTTGATTTTTCAGTGCTTTAAATTGTGAAGAATTTGTTTTCATATTTATCATAATTATGTTTTCTCTAGATTATTTGACGATACACCAGTTCAAAGCAGAAAAATGACTCTACAGTGGCATTTCGTTGCAACAGTCCTTTACATTGAAATATTTTTGGTAGCCCTGCTTTTGATACCTTTTATTTCACCTCCAACGTAAGTTGATTTCATACTATTTATTTTTTGTACTTGTGCATTTAAATGTTTAAAGTTCAATTCTCTGTTGACCTCTGATTGTAGATGTCGTGGATTTTAGTTTTCATGCTCAAGTTTTATACAATATATATGACCAAGACATATGTATTCATTTTGCAATGCTAAATGACAAAAAAGGACAACTCTCTTTCTGGTGGGACATTTCAAGTATAAAGTCACATGTTTGTTCTTTTTTCCTTCATGTTGTCATTTTTTGTTTTTTATCATTTTCATCTCATTCCACTGTGTCTCTAATTTGTATCTTACTTGTATGGCATTTTGTAATGGTAGTTTAGTTTTAAAAGATCCATAAAATATTTTGGAGTCTTATTGATGATGTTGCTCATCTTTCTACATAACTTCAATGTTAATACATTTGAATAAGATTTTCTTTTTGTCTATATTTTAAAATTATCTGTTTGTTTTCTTTCTACAGATGGCAAAAGTTATTTAGGTCTCGCATTTCAAACTTGCTGTCAGCATATTCTCACATTTATTTCAACATCTTCATTGCAATTTTGGTTTTGCTATTTCTTGGTAAGTTCCATGAGTGAAATCCATGTGAAAATTCTCTTGTAAAACACTTTCTTTGACCTCCTGGGACCTGTGTAGAATATTTATTTTCAAAATAGTTAAGATCACTTAGGATTCAGCGTTTTCTTTTAATGGCTAAATAAGTCACAAACAGACCAGAGAAAAGGTCCCATTCACACATTATTCAGTGCTGTTACCGTATGGTTTAGTTGGTAAAAACCATGTCAGACATCACAACTTTTGTTATGAAAATTATCTCATGTCTCACTCTAATGGATTCAAGGTTTAATGGCTTGCAAAATAAAAAAGTAAGATTGTAAATATACTGACTCCTCAAGTGTTCTAACATTTGGATTCATTCACTATTGCAAAGGTTAGTTGACAAGGCACATCATTCAATTGGGTGCTTGTAGGGTTAAAGAAATCTCATTTGAAATTTTTTCCTTCTCTACCATCCCAGCTCAAAATATTTTTTTATGATTTATTTTGACATTATATGATGCGCATATTTGCCTTTGAAAGTAATAAAAAATATCATTGGATTATTATGTGACTACAGAGATGTGATGTTATATATAATATACAAGCACGTTACATCCCGGATGATACCAAGTAAGATTGTTTCATTGGATCGGTATTTAATTCTAGGGTTACTAGGTAGCCATCAATTGTACTATTCCAAGTTTTTAATTATAAAACCTTTTCAAAATGGTAAATTCTATTCAAGAACAGGGAAGCAATGAAATTTCTGGTTGATAAATTCCTGAAAGGAAAACGATTTTGGGGACATTTAGAACCTACATGCAAAGTATGGTTTCTCTTTGTTGCCTGGCAACAGAGCCTTTGGTGAAGGAAAAACGACCAACTCACAATTATATAAATATAAATTTTAGATCAGTATGACATGAACTATCAGACTTTGTCAAATTATGTCACAAATTTTCATGCATGACAGTGAACTAGAATTATACTGTTTTCGTCTGTCTTGGAAATGAAATGAATGTCCCTTTTAAGATAAAAACCGTTTTCATACCCCCTTTCATGTACTATACCTATTTATAGATATTAAGGGTAAGCACATTTGTGAACATTTAGTTGCAAGTAATGAATTTGCTGTCAGAATCCATCCGGGAGGTGCACAAGTACTCTAGCCCAGAGATCGTTCCCGACACTCCTTATGCCGATACCAATCTTCACATGAAACTGTTCAGAGCGCAGCGAAACATGTACATCTCTGGCTTTGCTCTTTTCTTGTGGATGTAAGTAATTAAGTGGTGTTGCCATAAAGTCCTATATCATCTTTGCATGTCTTTATTGTTTCCTTTTTGTTAACGTAGTACCCTGTAATTTTTTAACAATTTGTGCTTGTCATTATTTTGCATCATGTACTCTATTCTGCTTTCTCACAGACTCTATTCGCCAGTCTTATAAGTATTCAGGAATACTTGATAAATCTGAACAGATTATCACCCTTGAAATTGAGCAGAGAAACAGAGTGAAGCTTTTCGTTGCTCAAAGGAACATATACATTTCTGGCTTTGCTCTGTTTCTGTGGATGTAAGTCTGAGGCACTTCTTTTTCCCCCCCCCCTGAAAAGTAGTTGAAATCACATAAATATTTTCTGTTGAGAGCAAAGCTTAGAGCCGGAAGGCTGAATGAATGTTTAATTTCCCTTGCTATTGGAATCAGAAACAACGAGAAAGGGGGTTGGAAGCAAGGTTCGTGTAATAAACTTTCTGATACATGGTAACTTTAAAATCAAATTGTTACACTAAGAACGAGAGAAAGTTACTTATAAAATGAAAGCAATAGTAGTTTATTGTGATTTGGATGAAAAATATAACAGTGTTTGCAATTATTCTTCTCCTACTTCCTCCTCTATTTCTTCTGCTGCTGCTGTTTGCCATTCTTACCATAGGCTGCACCCACCACTTTTCATTCTAGTGTTCCTAGTCCACTGAGTTGGGTTGGTTTTTTTAACATGTTCAGATTTTCATGGCTTCTCTTATCCTCTGCCAGAGAGTTTGAACAAAGAGTAATAGAATTTTTAAAATTTATATGTTAAGTCTGGGAACACTTTGCCAAAGAGTTTTCTTGATCTCATGCTGTTGACAACGCACTGTAAAAAACACATTCTAAGGAACTCAAGTGAGTTGGATGCCCTAATTGGCTGTGTTTGAGGCTTGAGTCTAAAGGTTGCCATGCAGTAAGATCTGAAGCTGAGGGACAAAAGTGTCAGTAGGTTCAGTCAGTAAAGCTAGAACAGTTTGTGATCCAGTTAGTTATCATCAATTAGACTCCTCCCCTTCTCTCTCTCTCTCTCTCTTCCACACACACACATGCATATGCTAGTTTCTCATCAAAATTCGATTCATCGTATAGGAAAAAAGAATTGGTCAAAGCATTCCTGTCATTTTAGACCAGCTATTCATAGTTTTCCCCAAAACACCCATGCTATTCCCTTTTTCAGTTTTCCTCATTGCCTGTACTCTGGTTGGCTGCAGTGTAGTTGTTTTTTAGCTTATTATATAAAACCTTTTGTTTTCTGCTCTTTTAACACCTTTTCCCATTGCTCGATATTGTTTTGAATTATAGTAAGTACTCATTTATTTGCTTTTTATCAGTCTTTTTAAAAAAAGAGATCTAATGTTTTTGGTTTTTATTAAGCTGTCTCGTTAGTCTCCCTTAAATCACTAATATTCCATAATGGTTCAACGCATTTTGAATGATTTATTTCTGTATTTTTCTTGTCAAAATGATCAGAAATCTTATGCACATCGTAATAAAGATTTTAACTTTTTATTTTCTTGAGTTTGTCACAAAACTCATACATTATGCAAATAATAAACACATAATATCTTTATGTAAACATTCCTGTATCCACATGTCCCTTGCACAAATTGTAATCCATCTACTGTATGCTCTAATCATAGATTAAAGACTAAAAACATATTAACATTCACCCATTCTGCGATATTGACTTTTGAGTTATGATGTCAAATAGACATATATATAACACTTACTGTAAAATTCTGATACGCTATTGATACAGAAAATATTAAGACATGTCAGTAATGCTATTAATTTGTTCATACGTTTGTCAGCTTTGACGTTTGTGTGCGTGTGTGTGGTCATTCATTTGTTCTCATGGCAGTATAATTTTTCCATGTCTCTCTCTCTGTCCTGTTGCTCTGCAAACCTCATGCATTGCATGGAGTGTGACATGTCTTTCCCTTGTATTTCTCTTCCATCTGTCATCCTCCTCTCCCCCTCCCTCCCCCCCCTCCCCCAACAAATAACAGTGTGTAAAGACACGGTTGATATGCATAAAAACGGGGGGGGGGGGGGGCTTGTGATGCAGCTTCATACCTATCCATTGTTGGCCCCAAAACAGATTTAATATTGAGAACTTGCTGATATCTTTGTTAGAAATAACAAGAGATATGAGAGCAGATAACACATTGTAGTGAACAACGTTAGGATGAATGTGTTGGTTTTCTTCTGTCATATCTAGCTTTGTTGCCTATCTGAGCACTACCATGATGATGGTGTCAGACAGTCTTATGTCATGTCTAGCCTACATTCTCTATCCCGCTCCTGACCATGCACGCTTTATTCCATAGATCACAAATTTACTGATTGCAAGTCTAAAACACATCTCAATGCATAGGATTGATACAATAGACTGCAATATAAAATAAGTGGCAATGAAGGGAGAATACTATCGATGGAATTGAATAGACTAGTAACAGTGACATGCATGCTACTGAGAATAAGGATGTGAGGGCGATCAAAGGCCTTCTGTGATGGGTTTTCAAATTTCAAAGAGTGTACATATGTCGTTAGAGGGTGATAATCGAGAAAAGTTCATGAACAAAATATTTTCTGCATAACATTTTCTCCAACTGAATTTCCATAAAAAATGTATGCGTAAAAGTAAAAGCATGCTTTACTCAATAACATAAAGTAAAAACATTTATTTGGCGACTACTGTGCTTTATATTGGTTATAGGATAATTTACAGATAAATTAATATGTGATATGAGCACACTTTCAAATCATTCCTTTAAGAAGCCAAAGTTTGAATTATAAATATAAACCTCATCACACATAGGATATGAATCCAAACAATGTTCATTGGAGGTTGAACGCTGAAAAGGAAGCCTCGGAACATCAAAGGGAGATAACTTACACAAAGCAAATATAATTTACTTGTGATCTTTGCCATTATTGACAGGTGACTTCACACAAATTTGGCTTACGTTTTAAATCTTGGAAAAAGTGAAATGTGCTGTAATGAATTTCAAATATGACATGCCAAGAGCCTTTTAAGATTATGCACCTTATAATTACAATTAAATCATTTCATCTTTATTCATTCTGCCTTTGTTATTATTTTTGTTGATGCTATAAAGCGACATTGTGGTCCAGAGGCAAGGTCTGCCCCCTCACTCTCAATTTGAAAGTCGTGGGTTCAATCTCCGACAGGTTAAAAAAAAAATCTTGAGTTTTTCGGGTTAAAACCCACCCCCATCAATTGGAGGAGAAATACAAGGGAAAGACATGTCACACTCCATGCAATGCATGAGGTTTGCAGAGCAACAGGACAGAGAGAGAGACATGGAAAAGTTATACTGCCATGAGAACAAATGAATGACCACACACACGCACACAACGTCAAAGCTGACAAACGTATGAACAAATTAATAGCATTACTGACAACATGTCTTAATACTTGTGCACATTAAAGATCCCTTGGCAGTTTACATGGCAGTCCGTGCAAAATTGAATAACCCTCCAAAAACCCAGATATCACATTAGTTATGGATGAAAGTAAAATTAAGTCAATTAATAATAAGTTGCTGTTATTATTATTATTTGTTACTATAATTAGTTTGTAGTTTTGTTGTAATGATGGATGTTTTGCGGGCGTTGCTGGTAGGTCCTACTTCTTTCCTTTCACTCTTAAATGTCTTTTTTATCATATTGGTTTTCGAAATATACATATGCTTTTCCATCTGCCATAGGCAATTACATTTTTTTATTTCTTTATCAGTTCCCATTCTACCTTTCGGTGTATGGGTTTAGATGCCTGAGATGATCTTTCTCCAAGATGCCCTGTCCTGGCATTCTCTGTTTCCTTCAAAAAAGTTAAATTTCTATGCTTCAATGCCTCTTTTATTTCTTTTTCCCACTTTCTTCGAGGTCTGCCTTTTGGGCTTTAGCACTGTATGCTGATTTAGATATTCTATTGTCATTTAAGATTTTGTGTTTTAGCTTCCCTAGTTACTAGCATTGTTTTGGTTTTCTTTGCATTTACTCTCATTCCTCTTTTGTTTAGTTCATTGTTCATAATGTTGATATTCGACTGGAGGTCACTTTTTGATTTTCCAAACAGAACTAAATCATCGGCAGATGAAATCATTGATACATTTACTGGTTAAAGCTTCCACATACCTACATTCATTTTCTTCCTTTTTGAGGATGCCTTTGCGACTGAATCCATAAATGTGATAAACAAAAGAGGACTAAGGATACAACCCTGTCTTACTCCTATATCAACATCAAATTCTGCAGATATGTTTCCAGCTACTCTCACTGCACATGTTGGTTTATTGTAAAAACTTTTAATGGCTTCTATAAAATTTTGCTCTACATTGTGTTCTTTAAGGAATGCCATTGTTCGTCCCTCATCACAGTGTCAAATGCCTTTTCTAAGTCAATAAAACACAGGTGCAAGTCAATGTTTCTCTCAATGAATTTTTCTATTATTTGTCTTATTGTAAATATATGGTCTTGTACACTTCTTCTTGGTCTAAATCCACTCTGGTGTTCCTCAATCTGATCCTCTACTCTTTTCCTTAGTCTCATTTCCAGTATCCTGGCATATACTTTTCCTGGAACGCGAAGTAGTGATATCCCTCTATAGTTTGAGCATTCCATAGTTGATCCTTTCGTATGTATTGGTACTACCGTTCCCTTTTTCCAGTCGTCTGGCACTTGTTTGGACCTCCGTGCTTGTTGGCATATTGCATGTAGTAGTTTGTCTGCCTCTGTCCCTTGGTTTTTAATCATTTCTGGATAAACTTGATCTGCTCCTGGGGCTTTTCCTAATTTCACTTTTCTTATAGCTGTTTAGATTTCTTCCATTGATATATCTACATCTTCAGCTGTCTCCTCTGGATTACTTATTACTCTTACAAATTGATCTTTACTCCTTGTTTCATACGTTCTGGAGGGATTATGTAATTGTAATTGGAGATAATCAATACATTGCTGTAAATCAAAGCGTTGGCCCTGGGATCCACACAGCTCTACATCCACTTAGTGCTGCCAGTGAATGAAGGCCCTCCCCCCCCCCCATACTTAACAGAGATTATTGTATATATATAGGAGGCGTTGTAGTGAAACCATAGTGTTGCGGGTCGCAATTACGAAGACATTGGTTCGAACCTCATGGCTGGCCCAGGTCTTTTTTCACTTTGTTGTACTCTTAGGAAATGTACTTTACTCTTCTTTCCTCACACAACTCAAGTGTGAATGATTACCCAGTTATTAGGTAGAGAAAGATCTTGTCAGAGTGTACGTACAAAACGCCTAGCCGGCTGCTGTACTATATGCTCCTCAGGGAGTTGAAAAGGACTTTGATTACTTTGAATGAAAGGGCACGTTGGGGGATAAATGATATACAGTCAGTGAGCCTCCATTTTTGTGAGGGAAACGACCTATAATCCATCGATATCTCAGAATTATCTGCTGGAAATGACCCTTTCATGCTTGGCAAGTCTAAGGGCTAATTAGTTAGGAATATGTGAAATAAAAAAATCCGATACTTGACTTGATTTAATGGCTTATCAATAGTTTTGTAGAAGTGTCTCACTGTGTCATCCACTGTTTACAGCATTTTGCGTCGCCTCGTGATGCTGATCGCCAAAGAAGCCACGCTGATGGCCGAGAGTGAGGCGAGCATTAAGCAGGCCAGGAGTGCCACTGAGGCTGCCAAGGTGCTGCTAGAGGAGAAAGGCAACACCGATGATAACAAGAAGGTAATAGAAGTATGCATAGTGGTTTATGCGCCTAGAGCTGTTGTAAGATGAGAGTGGGCGCTATAGAATTGAATTATATTATTGTTATTATTATCCTAGCATTGTCTTATCTCATCTGTTTCCACAACGCTTATACATTAGCACAAAAGACTTAACCTTTTGTAATAAAAATTGCTGTAATACTAGGTTGAGTTGTCTTTGTTGGAGAGATAAAGAGCTGTTGTAAACTGTTTTTGTTTAGTGCACAGTGTGGGAGTTTTATTCTCTCGTACGTTCCCGTTTGTTTAGCTGGGTGTTTTTTTCTGCCCCGTATAACAAAGAATGTTTCTTATCTATTTCCTATACCAGAATAAGGCAGCAGAGGAGAAAACCTCAAAAGGAGATCAGTCTGACATTGAGGAAAAACTTGGATCTACCCAAACTGAGTTGGAAAAGACTAAAGAGGAACTGTATCGGGCCCGTATGGATTTCGAAACAATGAAGAAGCAGGCCGAAAATACCAATGTTGAGTACGACCGCATCTTGGAACAGTATTCAAAGCTGGAGGTAAATGATGCAACAATCTCCCCCCCCCCAACGCATGTCAAATATGTCACTGATGTGTGTGAAAGTACCTTGTCATAGTAAATTTGATGATCTTAAGTCATAGAGTACTGTTGTTGATTCTTCTTTACAATTCTAATTCTATTAATCTCTAAAGAAAAACCTGTTCTTTTTAAGAAAGTAAATTACCACCACTATTATATCTATGAGACAATTTTGACAATCTTTGCTCATTTCAACTTTTCATAAATAGAGAACATATTTTTAGCTTAATTCTACCATATCTAATGGACGGAGAATTGGATTGTGTGACTCTGAATCAGATTTTTATGCGGCAACAGAAAGGTTGGAAAAATAGACCTAGTTATTTTCTTTGTTTCGAAAGCTTGGAAATATATTGATTTCATTTCTAAGCCGTACAGTACATATAATTTATCTATGAACCTGAAACAAGTTGATAAGACTAAGTGCAGAAAGGAGGCGCCTAACATCTTTCAGATGAAAATCTAGAGTATCATCGGGTCTGAAAGAAGGGAAAAGAGACGTCTCTGACTACCACTCAGGTTTACAAATTCAGTTACAAAAAAGGACCAAACAGGTAGGTGAGGTCAAGCCTTTGGTCAGAGTCAGTAAAATCATGATACAGACTAAGATCTAGGTCTAGAACCTACCTAATTTGTTTAAAAGAGGGAACTAAGGTAATGTAATCAGGTAACCGATAAGTGTCTTTGTGTGTGTGTGTGTATAGATTATTGTATCTTTTTGGAAAGCTGTGACAGATGATCAAAGCATGTGACTGATAGATATATTTATATCCAATGGCAAAACAAGCAAGGTTCTTTTACAATTTTAATAACAATTTTTTAGCATTTTGGTTTATTGTTACCAATTTTCACTTTCAATTTACTCTTGTAACTAACGCAGCATATGATTTTCTTTCTCCTTTTATATTTTGTAATGAAAATAACAGAAGAAATTGGCCATCTTGGAAGGAGCAGACACAGACAACAAGAAAGGCAACTGAGGGTATTTTGATCATGTAGACGGAAAACGGTGTGAATTTACTATGTTGTTGTTGCTGTTGTGTTCTTTGTGTCTTTTTGCTGCTGGTGATAATTGTTTTTGATTATTGCGGAAGGGGAATGTGTAAATTTGCTCACCCGTTTTGGTTATGTTTTGGGAATGCAGTTACTGGTATGTTGCTGTGATTGTTATTATTTTTTTTATATATATATATATAGATATAGTAAAGGCAATACATTTGACATCTGTTTCAGTTATATTCATACCCCCATGAGTTTCTTTTCATGGTAATCACCATTTATTTAATCTTATTTGTTAACGTTTTTAATTGATTTTGTATCACCAATGTCTGTCCCACATATTTAAAAGGAATAGTGATTTTTCTGTGGCTGTCATTTTTCATATATTTTGCGATACACTTTGAATATCCTTTTCATATTTCTTGAAAAAAATTTGAATATCTTTTTCATATTTATTGTGCACAGAGTATTTATTGCCAAACTAAAGTACTAAAAATGTTCCAATTCTGTGTCATAAACATTTAATTTCCTAAAAAAAGATCAAAAGATGTAGAATTCTCCTATTCATTTTTGTTGCAAATTTGTTTTTCAGTTTTCAATTAAAATTTCTTTTTCCCATGCAAATGATCTAATTTTCTATTATTTGTTTTTCTTTCTTTATCGGAGGCCATTTCTTGAGTTCAATTTTCATTCCTGTCAGGTTGTGGTAATGATGATGAAAGATTGTTTGCCTGTGATTGTAGCCTGTTTCTTTCTGTGACATATCAGATCAGAATTTCCAATATTACAGCAAGTAAAGCACACCACTTCTTGCAATAACAGCATGACTCGTTTTTGCAAGAATACTAGTATTCAACACTCAGATAACACAGGTAGCGTGGACAGTACTATTCCAACTTTTTAATTATAAACCCTATTCCAAATAGCGGCATAAGTGAATGAAAATTCTACTCAAATAGGGGGAAACAATGTCAATTCTGCTTGGAAAATTCCTCAAATGAAAACGATCTAGGGATCATTTATAACCTACACGCAAAATATGGTTACTCTTAGTGGCCTGGCAATAGAGCCTTTGGCAAACAAAGAACGGCCAACTCAGAATTATATTTTAGGTAGTCCAAACCGAAATCTCAAATGTAAGAAATGGAAAAACAACTGCTGCTACTGGAAAGATCTTTATTACCTGAGTAATTTGATACCAAAATCATTTCTGTAGGACAATATTAAACAAAGTTACGAATTTTTAAGTTTCAAAAATTTGTCACATTTTTCAAATGGGCCAAAACACAAAACAGGGTTTATAACAAGGTATAACGTGCTTGTATTATATATTTATACGCACTTTTAGTTTACTCAGTGTAAATAATAAGGAAGACCAATTTGGACGTGGACTTTTTAAAATGAGAATTCAGTTGTAAAGAAATTGACAGAAAATATCCACTAACTCTCTAACATGCCCATTGGGACTTTCTCATCAAAACCAATCGCCTTACCTTGAGTGGACAACGTTTTGAAAATTTAGCCAAACACACTTTTTCTCCATACAGCATGTTATAAAGATCTTATCTGTATATATAGAGCTAAAATTGACAATTCGTTGAATGCTGAAACTGATTTATAAAATCAAAAACTCTCAGATGGAATCTTCACAATTTCGAAGTGGTTTTTTTTTTTCTTCATATGCATTTGGTGATTCTCATTGAAAATCCTTTGATGCTGACATTGGAATGTCACTGTGTTTACTCAGTGCCTTCTCATGGTGTCAAATGGTGCTGCAGTATTACAATGTACCACCTCTTTTTATTTATGAAGTAAGAACATTTAATAAAACATGTCTTTCCTGTTCTTGTCACGTGACTGTGACGATGGGTATCATTTTATATGTGTTTCTGTCGACCAACCAATTTCTATGAGCTTATGCCCTGTTTTGTCATTGTTCTATCAGGTGTAATCACTGGAGCCTATCACTCAGGTGTAATCATTGAGGAGTTTTTTTAAAAGAGAGAAAATGCAGTAACGGTAGTGGTCTTTGTCCTTCTTGTCGAGTGTTTTGACAATGTCATACTACGAGTCATAGTTGTAAATGGAATGTGATATTGTAATCTTGTTGCGCTTATATCAAATTTTAAGGGTAGCAAAGATTTTCCGGCCGTTGTAATTTTTTTTTCAATGAGTATGATTTAATGAAAGTGTAATCATCTTATTCTCATTCATTCATTCACTTATTAAAATTATTTTTAAAAAAGGATGGACTGAGTATTTTCTTGCTACGATTCCAGTAACCATGAACAGTTTGCCTGCTTTTTGACATTATAAGATCAGAAAACATTTGATAAAACACATTTTATATGTCTATGTATCAAATGTCAGTCTGTGTTCGATTTTTAATGTAAGATAACACTTCCTTCTTCCAGTTCCAGCTTGTGTTTGTATCACAAGTAGTATATTGAAGTGAGATAGAAACATTAGCCCAGGGTTACCAAGTTCAAAATACTCCAGGAGCAAATCAAGGAATCGTCGAGTTACCGTAGATAGTCTACCATTACTAGGCTTACTGCAGACAAAACATTCTTACTTTCACACGTTTGATAGTTTAGGCTAGGCCAGCCTGTCTGTTTAAACTTTATTCTAATTCTATACTCTAGATCTGCATCACATACACGTGTGCATAGACCTTTACTATTTTTTTATATAGCGAAAATACTTCAGCAGACTGTCTGATGGGCATCCACATCAAATTTGTTGAAACAAATTCTGATATTTTGAGAGGAATTCTTGTTTTCCTTTTAAGGAAAACAGAATGAAACAACTAAGATTCGAGAAACATTTGGATCAGGCTATCTGTTGGCTAGGGAAAGGCGTAAAAAACTGGCCTCCCGATGCTGTTGTTAATCGTCTAGTTCGCCTTGCTACTGAAGTCCCAAATTAAACTTACATACATACTGCAAATATTGCAGATAGATACACAATTACTTTACAAGGTATTCATCATGACATTGAATCAACTATTTTCAAAGTTTCATACATTGATAAGTTTATAATATTTCTTTCATATCATCAGAATGAATATTGCATTGTAGTGGGAGAAATAAACGTCTTTAAACACCCGTCTGGTTGATAAACCTGGATTCAAAGGTGTGTTGTTTTTTTCCCCCCAATTCCTTGTGGATTGAACTAATTGCAATGCATAATTTTCATGTTTCGTAGGAGTGTTGAAATAAGTTTGAATACTTTGTTAAGCTTATCCGTGTTAAGAAAGGTCAAATATATGGTATATGATTTGTGTATTTTTGTATGTTTTTTTTAATAATCACTTTTAATCAACTACTGAAGGTTGTTTTTTGTTGTTGAGCACTTTAATTGGTTTCTTTGTTTAGTTTTACAATCTTAATCTAGTATTTTACATAGCCATAATATATATATATATATATTTGGTTTCAAGGGCTGGAGAAAAAATTTGAAATTTCAAAAAGAAACAAGTTGAAAGTTTCCAAATTTGTTTTGCTTTTTTTTTTTTTTAGAATAGGGTCTTTGTTTTTCTTTTCTGTATCTTTTTTGTTGTAAAATTTTTGCTTAAATCTCCTTCCTAACTTTCACTCAGCAATCCAGATCATTGCATTTATAACAAATATTTTATGACTGTAATATTAATAATATATCCTCACTAAATGAAAATTAGAACTAAAATTTCTAAATGTTAAAAATATTTTTTCAAAATTTTAGAGAGGCAAATGTGATACACTGCTCTTCTTGAAAAATAAAATTTAAAAGATTTGTTGTGTACATTAAGGAGACTAGGTACACATTTGGGTGAAAATCTCATTTTAACCATAAACACATCAAATATGCTCTAAAAAGGATGTATGGGTCAGGGAAAATAATAAATCAGGTGCAAATTGGGCCTCATCTTGCTTTTTTTCCTTAACTCAGGTGAAAATTGATTTCATGGGTCGAAATTTGATATATCTTGTGTCACAAATTGAGAAAAAATTGTAATAGCTAGAATGATCTCCTTTATGTATTGCATACCTATCTATGTAACCTGCATCCTCTAAAGAGCGTTTTTTCCTACAGGCTCAAATAATTTTTTTATGATGTCACAAAAGTAAAAGCCTCACGGGTTCCTGCAATCCATGACAAATCGATAAAATTGAGGGATAAAACTCATCATAACTGACTAAATTTCAAAGATAAAGCAAAAAGCTCTTTAGACGATGTAGATACATTACTTAGTTTTCAGCACGCCAAAAATGAAGCCAATCCAATGAGTAGTTCCTGAAATATTTGTGACATAGGAACATGACCCCTTAAAAAATGCAAACTGAGAAAAACGACAAAAAACATTTTGAACAGAAATAACTTAATTTCTAATAGGCGTTGATAAGTTAAACAAATTTTTATTGATAGTACTACTTTTTAATAATGAGAAAACAACATACATAATTAATAAACTTGAAAAATATAATATGATTCATCCCCAGCCACCCCTCCGCTCCCCCTAAAAAATAAGAGAATCGAACAAAAATGACCCAAAAATGCTTTAAACAGGAATAACTTAATTTCTAACAGCAATTGGTAAGTTAAACATGAATATTGATAAAACTCCCTATTGACAATGAGAAAGCAAAAAATTAGTCAACTTGAAAAGTGAAGAACAACTCCCCCCAAAAAAAAGAGTATAAATACATATATCCCCAACAATACATTTACCCGCAATACATATAGCTAGAAAGCACCAGCTGCATTAGAAGGGCCCCCTTCTTGTCTTTGGTGCTTGGCTTGCTTCCTTGCTGAAGCAAACTTTCTAACTTCTCGCCTCCTCTTTCTGGTCAAAATATTGGTTCTGCTCAGGCTATGTGGATACGCCTTACTGTCACTTCAACATGGAACATCAGATATTTTGCTAGATCCAGTGATGAAGGCTTTGGGTTTTGTTTTCCCTGTTTTGATAGATATAGATGTCTTGAATATTGTTACACTCAAATTAAAAGAGAGATTGTTAAGTTGTTTATTTACTGCCTAGTAAGCGTGTGTCTACCAGCTGATTTACCCAATGATTGTTGAGTTTGATTAAACTTTTGTGTGTGATTTATTCATACATTTATTCATTTTTAATTAAAAATATTTAATACTCAACAAAAAGTGTTCTTCAGTTATGTGGGGAAAGGTCTACTGCACTTTTGAAATTTGCTGAAATATTTTCTTAACACTGCTTTTCTATGTGTGTGTCACCATGCAAAAAGCTTGTGTAAAGTTTGTTAGTTAAAATATGTAATATGGCCTTGTGAAATGGGCAGGATGGAATCAAAGGCAGAGGAAGACAGTGTGTGACTACCACAAGAAACAAAGGTGATGACACTAACAAACACTTCAAACAGCGGAGAGGAGTAGAAGAACCTGGTCATCAATGTCTGCACCAGACCTGGGGACATTTTGAATGTGAAAAGAGTAGAAAACAACGGGGAAATGAACAATACTAATACTGTGTGACACTAACACTGCTCGGAGATTCACAAATTTGTTGATGCGTGTGTATCGCCTTGAAAGATATAAAAGAAAGATCAATCCATGGTCGATTTCTTCTCACAAGTGCAAGATCACAACCTTTACATCATTTATTATACAGACAGGCAGTTTCATTCAATAGACTCCCTGAAGAGGACACTACAGTGGGGCAGTTTCCCATGAACATCATTTACTTTTAGTTCTAGGTTAGAATCTTGCCACTTTGCTTCTCTGCTTAGTTCTAGGTATGGCATAGTACTCATGGGCATATTTGACACTTAGCAGTCAAATTAAAGATTTAACAGTGCCACTGGAAAATCTACCTGAGTCACCTATGAGATCAGCATTTGGAGTTCATGACCCTTCTTATCTTCACCTTTCAGCTTATGCTTAGAATTAGACTGAAATAAAAGTGGCCACAGATATTTTCACCTTTTGTCATCTATTGCTATTATCCAGACTCCTTACGTGGACTTATTTATACAGTGGAGTTCACAACGGTCCCAATTGCAACGCAAGCTTGCTTGTTTACAACAGAACCCCAATGTCTGTTCTATTCATCAAAGTACTCGAGAGAAAAAAAGGTCTGGTTAGAATTGGACTATGACACCCGGCATGGCTATAGCAAGCTTTGTGCCTTATGACCATACTGACTAATTTTGAGAAGTCATCTCCATTTTTTATAAGGTGCCAATCAAATATGAACAGACAGTGCTGTGTGTGTATACAGTGGAACCCGGTTATAACGAGAGCCCCCATTCCAAGCAAAAAGTCTCGCTATTCCCGAGCTCTCGTTATTCCCGAGCCATCTAATTTTCTTTTGCTCCTTTGTAAACTCTCCGCTTGAGTAATCAGAAAGGATCTTGTCTTTGTCCTTTAGAATTGTGTACAAAGTACTAGAGGGAATGTCAAATCGACGACATATCTCTGCATTGATACATGTAGTTTCTTTCTTCTCCACTTCTACTATTATGGAAACTTTCGTTTCAATGGTTAGCCTCTTTCTTTTTGAGAATTCATGGTGTAAAAATTAAAAAGAAGTAAAGTAAATAAATAAGACGATGACTTGTGACAAGAACAAAGGTGTTGACCGATCACAACGCTTTGGCTAGTGGCTGTGTGTGTGGTGTAGTGTAGGCTACACATGTGTAGTTTGCTTGCTGTGCTGCGTGCGAGTCGATCGATAATCACAACGCGTTGGCTAGTGCTGGCTGGTGGCGGGCCTACACACGTGTATAGCCTACATACATTGTACTGTATGGTACGGTACTCGTTCTTTGTTACCTTCTCCTGCTCCATGGCTTGATCGTGAATGCGTGCTGTGATATGTGTATGGATGAATGTATGCGTTAGTTGAAAATTATGATTTTTAATTTCAGATAACCATTTTCAGAGTTCTCGTTATTCCAGGTCTCTGGATCGCTTGGTGTCGTTAAAACAGCTCTTTTCCAATAGAGAAATAATAAGGAAAAAATGGGGATTTGAAAAAGTCTCGTTATTAACAAGCTCTCGTTATTTCCGATGCCGTTAAACATGAAGCACCACTGTAGCGATGCTGTGCCGTTTGTATTAGTATTAGACAGGGAAGGTCAGTGGGCCCTGTTTGGTGGGACTGAAGCGATCACAGTTCCTTCAGTATGCTTTGGGTGGGACCCAATGTGTGCAGGAAACATGCATGTCTGGAGTAAGAGGAAGAAAGTAGACCAGGAGATGGGGGTGGCTATGGAATTTTACATGCAATGACCAACAGTTGGTCAAAAGGCTATGATTGTTAGTGGCGTCAGTGGCTGAGTGGTTAGGCTGCCAGACTTTGGGCCCTGGCTTCAAATCCTAGCAAAGCTAGGTCTGACGTTGTTTTCCTTAGGAGAGACACTTAACATTTATTTTCCCCACTAACCCAGGTGCAATTCACTTGCACACATACACAACTACAGTGCAATCCCCCGATAACGACATCGCTCGGGACCGAACAATCATGTCGTTATCGGGGGATGTCGTTATTCAGATTTTTCAAAATGGCGGCGAAAGTGAGGCTAGTCAATTGGGAAGATGTGGTGGGGCCCTGAAAAGGGCGGTGTGTTGGGGTGGGGTTGGTAGAGCCAGCAGATGGGTTTACTAGCTGGTTGTCACGGCCATGGTACCCTCAGAGATGGAGAAATAATCTCACACGTTGTCATTGGCCGAAAAAGAAGTGTTTTCATTGCTAAGAATACGTCTCAATTTTGTCAATATTGATCAAATTTTCATGTCAAATGTAGTGTTTACGGCTAGACTTATGTCGTTATTGGGAGGTTTCACGTCGCTATTCGGAGGTTTTTTTTACTAATGATATATAGCACAAAAAAAACGGGACCAGGGATCCATGTCGCTATCGGGGGATTGTCGTTATTCGGAGATGTCGTTATCGGGGGATTGCACTGTACTGACTGATTTGATGACTTGATATCCATCTCTTTTCTTTATATTATATATAATGACAGATGTCTGCATTACTTACTGAGTAATATTTATTTAGTAAAACTCATTTTCCATGCATTTTCTTCATACAATACATTATACAACTCCATGAACAATTGAACAAATATAAACAGTAGTTTTTTTTATAAGGACAAAGCTTCAACGAGGAATAAATATTTATCATTAATCAAAGTTTATTAATTAAATGGTTATATTTCGGATTTTAAAACTGATCACAGGTGAAGCTTTACAATTCAACAAAGATTACATAAAACTTTTTTATGAACAAAAATAAAAACTGAATTCTTCAAGGACAAATAACAATCCATACAAAACATGGTACACATGTGAAATGAGATATTTTAATTTATCATTTCAAGTGTCAATAAGACGTCGGTAAATCTTATATGTCGTAAAAGGTTTTCACAGAAAAAAAGGTGTGTGGCTGTGGACAGGATGAGAGTGTGCCTGAGACTACTGAGAGGGGAGGACAGCAAGAAATCAACATTTGTTCAATCAATTAACCATTTCTTGAATATCAAATGAGTAATAAAATCTAAGTATCAAAATTGAAACCGAAAAAATTTCTTCCAGGTTTTCAAGGTTTTAAGTTAACAATTACATAAGTGTCAAAATGGCCACAACTTTGAAAATGAAATTGTAAAAGTTTGCAACACAACATGATGTAGTAAGTGAAAGATTAGTAAATTTTGATCTTTCTTTTTTTAATTTAAATGATCCATATATATATTTATATTATCAATAACTGGGAAAGAAAACAAATATTCAGGCCTGCATATTATACATTTTTTTTAAAGTGTAAAACAGGAAGATATCAGTAATGTAAAATTTTGCTGGCTTATTGAGTTATTGCGTACATTCTTTATATTGCAGTCCTTTTTATCACATTGCTTTTTTTTTTTCATTATAAAATACTTTCCAATCATTTAAAATGAAAAATACTGAAACATGTAAACATATTGTAAGATGGGAACTAACTGTTAATTCAACAGTCACAAACCTTTGTAAAGTGAGATTTGTGAGGAGAATGCAAAAAATAAAAATAAATAATTTTGTTGCAATTTTGCAGTTTTGGAGGAGAATTACAGCGGAGGTTATTAAAAATGAAATAGATTGGAAGTAAAGATATTTATATAGCTTATAACTTAGCATGTAAAAAGATCAACAGTTATGAACAGTAATATTTAATTTGTCGTAAGATAAAACGAATTGTCAAACATTTTTGTGTAGTTTACGATGTGAATTACAGGTTTTGAAAGTTCAAAATTGTTTTAACACAGAAAATATAAAAACGGGAATGCATTTTGTAACTTCAAATATATCTAAATATGTACTTGGCTCTTGAACTTGGAACCTTTTGTTAAAGAATATTGTCATTTCATGAGGTAATCGTTCTAATGACTATAAAATATTAATAGTGTAGGGCAAAGCTGTCATTTTCACTGTAAAATACCCACGTCATGATTAATTATACTCATATTCTGACGCACATGTTTATATTAGTGATATAAAAAAAATCAAAAGAGAAAAGAGAAAATTATATTGTTCTCAACTGAAATTGATTTCTCAAATTTTAAGGCAAAAACCACAAGCTCTGGTGCGTAATCAATGTAAATCAAAGTGTTAGCTGCCTTTTTCTTAATAAAAACAAAGGAAAAAATAATATCTATATTTAAAAATTATGTGTATGGGTATGAAAATCACTTTTTCTATTCAATTTTATCATTTACCTAAAGCATACCATCATAACTTGTAAATGCTTAAAAATATAAATTGGATGAAAGCAGTGATGTGTAAACAACCAATAAATATGAAGAGGAGATTTTTGTAAAATATTAAAACTAATCGAATGCCACAAACTATTTAAACTGGACCCATACTTTTTATTTGGATGATTTTTTCATATTATCTTTTCTCAATCTGTATTATTTTTTTTATTAAATCTTATTTCATTAAAAATAATAACAAATTTAGTTTTTGTGAAACATTCATAACTAATTGAATTCTGTTAGTCTTTTTATTTTTAATATGGACATTGACATATATGAATATAGATTTGTGAGATTCTTTTTCAAGATATTTTCCCTTTTGATGAGATTCTGCTTTTTCTCATTCCTTCTTCATAAGTCAGAGCTGTGGCATACATTGAAATTCAATAAACAGGGACACCATCCATTATGTGGATTTTTCCAGAAGCCCCTGCTTTCCTACAGGTGACCGTCACACTCTGTCAAAAGAAGATTTTTAAACAAATCCATGAGTTCGAAGACATCGGCCTTCCACTATAACACTTGCTTTTTACAGGACAATAAAGCAATAAAAAAAAACAAACATCAACGTATCCCAAAATAAACCCCTCTCCCCCAATTGCAGTATTGGCTTACAAGCATATTCATTTCATTATCATGACAATTTAACCTTTATTTGTCATTCAAAACTGATGCATGCGGTATAATTATTCCAGTACTAATCATGTAAACTACAGATTGGAGATCAACTTGACGGTCAATTAATTTCGTATTTTACACCATCTGAAAGACATAAAATTGATTCTGGCTTTGTTGATATTATGACATATTTAAAAGCTTTGAAAGTAAGGATGATTCAAAAAACAATTACTTACCCAATGGTAATTAGTAATATTCATTTTTAAAGAAGGAAAAGGGGCAAGACCCAAAGAATTGGTTCAAATATTTATGGAACAGGAGCCAGATTTACACAAAGACATTTTTGGTACATCCAAGCAACGATTGTAGTTTTCAGTACATCTAAGCAACGATTACTTTTCAGTACATCTAAGCAACGATTGTACTTTTCAGTACATCTAATCTAAGCAACGATTGTAGTTTTCAGTACATCTAAGCAACGATTGTAGTTTTCAGTAAATCTAAGCAACGATTGTAGTTTTCAGTAAATCTAAGCAACGATTGTACTTTTCAGTACATCCAAGCAACGACTGTACTTTTCAGTAAATCTAAGCAACGATTGTAGTTTTCAGTACATCTAAGCAACGATTATAGTTTTCAGTGCATCCAAGCAACAATTGTAATTTTCAGTACATCCACTCAATTGTAATTTTCACTTCATCTTAACAACGATTGTAATTTTCAGTATTTTTGCGTTTTAGTACTATTGTAGCGTGATGTGCAGAAGTGTGCGCCATGTAATGTAAGAGTAAGAATGTGAGAGTAGTACACATGTATATTGAGCTCACCCATGAAAACCAAAAGCACCAAAACTTGTACTGTTTCTAATGCCACAAGTTTCTATAATCCACTCCGTCACGTGTCAATCTCTTTTAGGCTGAAAGATTGAAAAACGTGTAGCAATAGCATACTAATTGCATGTCGTGTCTGGGCACAAGGTGACAGAGACAGAGATGCCCTTTGATTCCACCCACACGTATTATTGTTGTTGGAGGGGTAATGGTGGTGGTCGTTGGTGAGGCCGACTGGGGCAGGAGATAATTTTTGTATTTTCAAGCTTGCTTTTACTCCTATAAATAATATACCGGTAATTAAGCCCTGCGCATGTATTCAATTGAGATGGGTAGTTTTCATTTCTTTGATGTATTGCTTTAGGGGATTTGATATGACAATTGGTGGTGGGAAGTGTGGTTTTTTCTTCTATCCATAAACAAATTCGTTTACTTTATTCCATAACTCAAGCTTCATTCTTCCCAAAAAACGAGGGGTGCGCTTTTTAGTGTCAGAGTGCTTAGTAGGGATAATACGCTACATCTTTACATTAACTGTGACTGTAGGTATTTAACTAACAAATGCCTGCATCATGAATATAAATATAACCATGTAAAATTCCTTTTTAATTTTAAGACAATGATTCTGATTTTGATCCTAATTTTTACAGAAAGGTGACAATAAAAAAAACAAAAAAACAAAGGAGGCAGAGTTGTTAAACTCACCTTTTTGCCGTTTTGTTGTTCAAATAAGAAGCTTGGATATCTTGCACTGGCATGAGCACGGAAAGATTCGCGAAATTCCTGGGCAACGCTGTGCTGTTGAAGTTTGTTGCGTAGACGTTCAGAATTTCTCTGGATTAGAGAGAAAAAGAAAATTCAAACATAACATTCATTTAAAATATTTGAATGTATTTGTATTTATAACATTGGCCATTGAGTTTGAATCTGATTGTCTTCTTATCAAGCTGAAAGGAAAATATCAAACTTACAGCTCTGATTCTGATGAGTTTAAAATTGTAGATATTAAGAATATGCTTCACTACACGTGAGTCGTTGCTAAAACATTAAAACATAGTGTTGTGAGCTTGTAATTACAATGACACTGGTTCAAATCCCACAGCTGGCACAGATGGGGAGTTTTTTCACAACATTGTACTCTTAGGAAAGGTATTTTGCTCTACTTTCCTCACATGACTCAGTGTGAATGAGTATCCAGCTATAGGCAGAGAAAGATTTTGTCAGAGTGTTAGTACCTAGCAGCTTAACAGGCTGCTGTACTGTATGCTCCCCCAGTGAGTTGAGAAGGACTTTGAATGAAATGGCCTATTGGGGGACAAATGTTGTACAGTTGGTGGGTCTGCACTCGTGCAGGGATACAGACTATAAATAAATCCATCTTCATCTTTACTTTGGCTTCACTGACACTATGCATTTTCTTTTTTTTTCCTTCTTTATTACAACAAAACATGGATAGTTAGAAATAGCTTTTGAAATAAAATTGCAGTAAAAGAAAAGACAATTGAAATTATTAGATAGATCAAAACCCCAGCAGTAACTCGTGTTACCAAGGCATGAGAGAAATAATAAGCATGGATCATTCTTGTACTCACCAAATCCGCCAGCTTCAGCTTGCCATGGGATAGTTAGAAATAGCTTTTGAAATAAAATTGCAGTAAAAGAAAAGACAATTGAAATTATTAGATAGATCAAAACCCCAGCAGTAACTCGTGTTACCAAGGCATGAGAGAAATAATAAGCATGGATCATTCTTGTACTCACCAAATCCGCCAGCTTCAGCTTGCCATGGAAACCTTTCTCCTGGTCAAGTGTGTCAAGGTCAAGGATGATTTGACCTAATGTACTGTTCTCAGTAAAAGATTGTTTATCGATCACATGGAGAACAATGTATCTGGAAAGGATGATAAAAACAAATTGAAGAGAAAACAATGGTTATTTGGAGAAAGAAGCGTAATAGAGAGATATTAGCCCCTTTCTCTCATGGAAAAGCTTTTAGAATACAGTCACGCAGTAATGAAGTCTTCCCTTCATTTCAATAGCTACAGTAGCAAATTGAAATATGTATACATCTTATATAAATCGTATACAAATAGCCTAAAGATGTGCCTTTTGACCTTTTGACCTTTACAATGATGAAAAAGTTTTCAGTGATGATTAATCAATTAATTACTTTTTGCAACTGACGACTTATATTTATTTTCTTTTTAAAGCTTTCAAGTTCATATCATGGCGTCTGTGTCCAAGTGGTTAGGCGGCCAGACTTGAGATCATGAGGCTCCAAGTTTGAATCCTAGCAAAGCTAGTTCTGGCATTGCATTCCTTGAAAAAGACACTTCATGTTTATTTCTCCCAATCGACCCAGGTGCAAATGTTTACAAGCACTAGTTTTCTTTCTTTCTTTCTTTCTTTATCAATTCCCTTTCTACCTTTCGGTGTATGGGTTCTTTCTTTCTTTATCAATTCCCTTTCTATTCGGTGTATGGGTTCTTTCTTTCTTTATATTCCTTTCTACCTTTCGGTGTATGGGTTCTTTCTTTCTTTATCAATTCCCTTTCTACCTTTCGGTGTATGGGTTCTTTCTTTCTTTATCAATTCCCTTTCTACCTTTCGGTGTATGGGTTCTTTCTTTCTTTATCAATTCCCTTTCTACCTTTGGTGTATGGGTTCTTTCTTTCTTTATCAATTCCCTTTCTACCTTCGGTGTATGGGTTCTTTCTTTCTTTATCAATTCCCATTCATGATGGGTTCTTTCTTTCTTTATCAATTCCCTTTCTACCTTTCGGTGTATGGGTTCTTTCTTTCTTTATCAATTCCCATTCTACCTTTCGGTGTATGGGTTCAGATGCCCTTTCTTTCTTTATCAGTTCCCATTCTACCTTTCGGTGTATGGGTTCAGATGCCCTTTCTTTCTTTATCAGTTCCCATTCTACCTTTCGGTGTATGGGTTCAGATGCCCTTTCTTTCTTTATCAGTTCCCATTCTACCTTTGGTGTATGGGTTCAGATGCCCTTTCTTTCTTTATCAATTCCCATTCTACCTTTCGGTGTATGGGTTCAGATGCCCTTTCTTTCTTTATCAGTTCCCATTCTACCTTTCGGTGTATGGGTTCAGATGCCCTTTCTTTCTTTATCAATTCCTATTCTACCTTTCGGTGTATGGGTTCACATGCCCGAAATGATTTTTCTCCAGGATGCCCTGTCCTGGCATTTTGTGCTTCCTTCCAAAACTGTTAAATTTCTATTCTTCAATGCCTCTTTTATACCTTCTTCTTACTTTCTCCGAGGTCTACCTTTTGGTCTTTTACCTTGGGCTTTAGTACTGTATACTGATTTAGCTACTCTATTGTCATTCATTCTATTTACATGCCCAAACGTCTCAATTGATTTGTTTCTATCTTAGTTTTTATGCCATCTGCTTTGGTTTGATCTCTTATTGTTGTGTTTCTGATTTTGTCTCTTTTAGTTTTCCCTACTACTCTTCTTAGATATTTCATTTCAGCTGCCTGTACTCTATTGTATTCTCTACTGTCTAAGGTCGAGGTTTCGCTGCCATAGAGGAGAGTAGGACAATAAACTGTATTTTATACGGCCATTTTGGTTTTTGTTGACAATTCTTGCTTACCTACAAATGCCTTTCTAGATTGTTATATATTGCACTTGCCTTTTGGGTTCTGTGGCTGATTTCTTTTCTTAGTTTTCCCTCTGAGTTAACCATTACTCCTAGGTAATTGTAGCTGTGAACTTGTTCTAAGTTCTCCCTGCCCAATTTAAGATTTTGTGTTTTAGCTTCCCTAGTTATTAGCATTGTTTTGGTTTTCTTTGCATTTACTTTCACTCCTTTTTTATTTAGTTCATTGTTCATAATGTTATCGACTGAAGGTCATTTTCTGATTTTCCAAACAAAACTAAATCATCGGCAAATGAAAGCTTTGATAAATTTACTGGTTTGAGCTTCCACATACCTACATTCCTTTTCTTCCTTTTTGAGGATGCCTTTGCAACTGAATCCATAAATGTGATAAACAAAAAGAGGACTTAGGATACAACCCTGCCTTACTTCTATATTTACATCAAATTCTGCAGATATGTTTCCAGCTACTCTCACTGCACATGTTGATTTATTGCAATAACTTTTAATGGCTTCTATTAAATTTTGCTCTACATTGTGTTCTTTTAAGGAATGCCATAGTTCGTCCCTCCTCACAGTGTCAAATGCCTTTTCTAAGTCAATAAAACACAGGTGCAGGTCAATGTTTCTCTCAATGAATTTTTCTATTATTTGTCTACTTGTAAATATGTGGTCTTGTACACTTCTTCCTAGTCTAAATCCACTCTGATGCTCTTCAATCTGATCTTCTACTCTTTTCCTTAGTCTCACCAGTGTTGCTGGTAGGTCCTACTTTTTACCTTTTCCTCTATCACTTCTCTTTCATCTTGCTTTTCCCTCTTAATTCACCATGAGATCACCACAATAGTGGACAGGGTAAATTTCAATTAAACAAATCACGGGATAAACTCTGGCTTGCATTTTACTACTTACATATTCTAACAACCATAAGTGCTTCATCGACATCAATCAATCTTTGATCTACAGTACAGTAAAATCGCATTCAACTGAGACTTACAACATAGACATCAACGACCAAAATGTCTAAATCTAGATCTGGCTCTGGAGTCCCTTTGATTTCATCACTCATGAAGACTTTAGAGTAAGGAGCCATCAGAGCAATACTAGAAAGCAGTTGATCAGAGTTTAAATCCTAGCCTGGTACGAAGACTTTTACATTTATAAGGAGTCGGGTTGGGTTTGGGTTTTTTTTTTTTGGGGGGGGGGGGGGGGATGGGGGTTCCTGTTGCAAAAAGCAGGAATCGGATTTCCTTTTTGATTTTTGTAAAGGGTATTTAAAGCCAAATTTAAACACACAGTTTTCTAAGATGAAATTATAGATATACAGGGAATACAACGGTCGTATTTATCATTTAACCCAAGGGCACAGAATAGATTATTTAAACAAGAATGTTTTTGTTTTTTTAAAAGGTTACCCCAGGCAGTGTGGAGAGCTACCATTAGTATCGTGTATAAATATAACATATCTTTTCCATTTCCATCATGTGTTTATAAACTTACAGAGATACAAAACTTTAGCATCTTTAATTTATCTGGCTATGCATCAAGTGACCACACAGGTAAGAAGAAGCGCCGCTAGGTGTGAGAAATAATAAGGTTGTAGCAGTGAACACATTTCAGTAGAATTTGAATATATGTCATTCCTCAACTTTTGTGTGGTCCCTACAATACCAGACATGTTTCTTATGTTCAAATGCTCACTAAAAACAAAGCTAAAGAGAGAGGAGAGGGAAGAGAGGTGAAAGAGACCAAGAGTGAGTGGAAGACGGGGAGAGGGACGGTGTGTGAGAGAGAAAGAGGGGGAAAAAGATAGAGGCAAAGCAAGTAAAGGAGTAAATATTAACCTGAAATCAAGCTCTTCTTCTCGAACTTCAAATTCCAAAGTCTCCTGCCATTCCGGATCTGCTCCACCAGACTGGACCTTCCAACAACAAAAAACAACCGGTTAAAAGATTGTATCACTTTAATACCTCGATTGCAATGTTTTCTAAGTGCCAATCAGATTTTCATGTGACAGTTGCCACTGTCTGTTTACAAAACCATTAGAGGGAGAGCATTATAGAAGGGCAGCTCTTTCAGCTAAAGGTATGACAGTGTGTGATTTTAAGTATCTGTATGCTAATATACCAACTGAGACTTATAATTGTATGCAAAGTCCACTCGTCCTAGCAGCTAAACTGATAAACATGAGTAATATTAACAGTGGCCTTCAGCATTCTCTTCTCAGAGGGGGATTAGGTAGTCCAGCGACAAGGTGTTGGCCTTTAACCACTAGGTCGTCTGTACACGCCCCGGCTGATTAAACACCTAGTCCCATTGAAATGGACGATAAAAGGAGGTCTCTTGTGCCTATCACAACACTCTGTACACATTAAAAGATCCCTTGACTATTTACAGGGCAGTCCTGGCAAAATTAAAAATTCTACCATTACCCCAGAGATCACCTTAGCTGTGGATGTGGGTAAAATCAAATCAAATTTCTTCCCAAACTAAATATCAACTTATTTCAACCATGGTAGAGTGAATTAAAAAATATATATACGCCATCTATTTATCGAAAAATCTCCACGATATGTACATTTTGGAATTTAAAAATGCATATTTATTCTAACCTAGAACTTAATCTTAAAACATTCAACATGTTTACCAGATCAAGGTAATGATCATCCAAGTTCAATAAAATAATCTTGTTTTTCTTCCTTTTTTAAAGAGATAGGTCAGGAGAAACTGATTGACCTAGAATTTACACAAAATACTAGGTAAACAGCAACAATTGAGGGAAATGGTAAGCAGGGTAAATAGATAAGTTGCCTAGTTAGAGGAAAAAAGTTACCTCAGTTTTGCATACAGTTCCAGTTCCTGGAATAGCCACTTTGACAAAGGCATGGGTAGGCTTTCCATCTCGTCTAAGTGACAAACCATTTGCTCTGTGGATGGTCACGTAAAGACTGTTTGGCTGTATGAAATTCACGCTCATCTCTAGATGTCCTGTGATACTGAGATCCGTCTGAAAAAGATCCATCTTTAATTATATCATATTTAAAGCAATGTAGACCAATGGAACACAAGAGAAGAGTGACAAAGCCTTTCATTATTTTGATCCTGACGTGTAAATTAATGCAACACAAGTTGAAATCCAATTTATGATAGATTGGAACTATACTGAGTATTTCAGCCAGATAGTGGTAAATTGATTTTTTTAAATATATACGTTTACATATATTTATCAGCTGAAAGTCATGATATTAAAAAAACAGAAAGAAAAGATTCTTTATTTGAAATAATGCGAAGAAAGGAAGGATAAAAGTATAGCGGTAGGGGGTTTTAAAAAATGGTTGTTTGAAAATATTTTTATATTTTCTGATACGTTTTGTTGTTGAAAGGAAAGTTATTTAAACTGCTGCTCACAATTTTACTTTCGTTGTCAATTGCTTGTGATAAGAAACTTAACAGTCTGCATGGTCAATTACATGAAACTTGTGATGCAAAACAAAAGAAATTACTCTGATTTAGGTCAAGCAAAAGAAAAAAATAATAGAAATAATTAACTTATAAAGCATATAAATTGATCTAAATGCTCTAAGTCTAAGGTGCTGAGAATAAAATTTGCAAACACAAGACAAAAATTCATCACATTATTTTAAAAAATAAGTAAGTAAAAAGTAATACAATTACATAATATAAAATGATAACAATTCGACAAAACACAGAACAGAATTTTCACAACTTGAGATGCTGGTTTACAATGGAAATTATGTAAGTATGGTGGTTGGTATTTTGTGAATTTAGGCTGTGCTTGCTTTTATCATCACTCTCACACCAATAAAAGACGAGCAGTTAGCAGCTTACCTCCATACAAAGGGTATACCAGGCAGTCAGAACTGGTTCTTTATTAAAATCAAACTGGGTCACATCAATGATAACTTCACCAAGAAAATCATCATCAGTCACAGAATCGTAATCATAAACCTTAATTGCAATGGAGTAGAGACAATGTCACTAAATGTATTAATGAAAGTCCAGGAGACAAACTTCAGAAAAACAGAAAGTTTAAGGAACAAAACATCAGGACATAAAATCAGATACCTCAACTTTCAGTAGAATGAAACCCAAACAACAACAAAAATCATACATACCTTATAACACAAGACATAAAAAGAATTTTTCAATAAATTTTATGTCTTTTGTTTACTAACATATTCATGTGACATAAATAGCGAATAAGTGTTGAAATATTTATCTTTCTTTCTTTCTTTATCAGTTCCCATTCTACCTTTCAGTGTATGGGTTCAGATGCCCGAGATGATCTTTCTCCAGGATGCCATGTCCTGGCATTTTCTGTTTCCTTCCAAAACTGTCAAATTTCTATGCTTCAATGCCTCTTTTATATCTTCTTCTCACTTTCTCCGAGGTCTGCCTTTTGGTCTTTTACCTTGGGCTTTAGCACTGTATACTGATTTAGCTATTCTATTGTCATTCATTCTATTTACATGCCCAAACCGTCTCAATTGATTTGTTTCTATCTTAGTTTTTATGCCATCTGTTTTGGTTTGATCTCTTATTGTTGTGTTTCTGATTTTGTCTCTTTTAGGTTTCCCTACTACTCTTCTTAGATATTTCATTTCAGCTACCTGTACTCTACTGTCTAAGGTCGAGGTTTCACTGCCATAGAGGAGAGTAGGACAATAAAGTGTGTTGTATACTGCCATTTTGGTTTTTGTTGACAATTCTTGTTTACCTACAAATGCCTTTCCTAGATGGTTATATATTCACTTGCCTTTTTGATTCTCTGGCTGACTTCTTCTCTTAATTTTCCCTCTGAGTTAATCATTACTCCTGGGTAATTAAAGCTGTGAACTTGTTCTAAGTTCTCCCTGCCCAATTTAAGATTTTGTGTCTTAACTTCCCTAGTTACTAGCATTGTTTTGGTTTTCTTTGCATTCAGTCTCATTCCTCTTTTATTTAGTTCATTGTTCATAATGTTGATATTCAACTGAAGGTCACTTTCTGATTTTCCAAACAGAACTAAATCATCGGCAAATGAAAGCATTGATACATTTACTGGTTTGAGCTTCCACATACCTACATTCATTCTCTTCATTTTTGAGGATGCCTTTGCGACTGAATCCATAAATGTGATAAACAAAAGAGGACTAAGGATACAACCCTGTCTATTTTTCATGGAGCAATATAATATGACAACAATTTCAAACAAAATGTAATATACTCTCAACTCATAAACTAAAATGATTATAGCTAATTGAAGTTTCAAGAAAACTGAATATCTTAAATACGATTTCTCACTTTAGTTGCTTATATTTATATATATATTTTTTTTACATGTATAGCTGCATAATACCACGTCTATTTATCAAGAAATGGATAAAAGTTAAGGACAACCTCTGCATACAAATGGGATAATGCCCTTAGCCTAACTGTGTCATTATTTTTGTTATGTGATACTGACCAGCCAAATGATATGAAATCAAAGTCAGGACCATGAGGTCATGGATTCCAATCTAGTTTTACACGTCCTGACATTGTGTCCTTGGGAAAGGTACACTTAACACATATATTTCCTCACTCCATCTGGTTGTAAGTAGACATCAGGTATAGCTGATCAGGTCATAAGCTTCTATCACATGTGTAACACTTAAAACTTACACAAAACATGACCATTTCCGACATCCATCGCCTCGCAAAGAAAAGAAAGCATGCTACCAACTGAGCTAACTACGTGTAATTTAATCCCCATGGTGGCCAAGATTTTTTCTGTCTTTTCCTTGCCTTTGTCTCGTCTTTGTTCCTATGGGGCTTTAATAGTATTTATTGTCATTTCCTTTACTTTCGACATGACCTTTGCCTCACTGTTTGTTTTTAACCTTTCATAGAAGCCCATCCCCAGATCCCTCCATTCTTGTCTGTCTTTTTGCATTCCTTGACTGTAGTGCCACCTTGTGTTGCCGGATATCGTCTCTTCATTTGTGTTTAGGTCTTTCTGCTGATGTCCTCAGTACTTCTTCATTCTGCCATTGAGTATTTTTGATTGTTCACCCATCTAGCTTCACTACTAAAATATGTCTTTAACTAATTTTCATATTCAAATTAAGCCAACCCTTCTTTCCAATAAGGCAGATATAACTTACTTGTACAATCAGTTTGGTGCTGGCCAATTCCTTTTCCCTGATCTTAAATGCAAAAATTTCATTGAAATCTGGGTCACGTGTGCCAGCAACAATCTGGGTCATTTTTCCACCGTGGGAATGCAAGTCTGGGTAAAGCTGGAGCTGTGGAACAAAATGAAAAAATAAAGTCACAAAAATGTATCATCCACTATTCAGAATTCCTTATTTTCCATTGTTTGTTTTTCACTTACTTTTCTTTTCCAAGTACCAACAAAATTATTGCAACACTTTATTTACTAGTGTCCAGAGATGACCAGTAAAATAGGACATCTATATTGTTCATCTTTGTTCTTTTTAGATTAAAAACACAATAAAAAACGAAAACATTAAAACAACAACATAGTACACGTGATGTCTACTTAAGCTTTCATATAGCAGTATAGTCCTGGATCTACCTACACACATATATATGTGAATGACCCAAATTAAAAATGAAGAGAAAATACCAGAATTATCCAAGTTAATAACACAACTAAAGAAAGTAAGGAACATTTTATTACATATTATGTAATGGATCAGTTACGGGATGTTTGTAATTGAATCACAATAAATTCCAGATAGAAAGTAATACTATTATGTAACTTTAAAAAAACTGACAGTTTACTCACATTTTCATCTACATGTTTCCAATACATGTGATTTTATTATTCTCAGTACTTGTTTTATGAATTTACCTTAACATATGGATCTGAAGCCTTCGTACGGATGTCTTTTGCACACAGGTCTCGACATCTAATGACCTTGACAAGCAGGAGTTGCCTTTTAATGTCATACTTGAAAGACAGCTCAATTTCTCCATTCACATCATTGGGACTCTTAACAACTGTTGGGTCTAATTTCTTGAACAAACTCTTCAGGATTTTAAGACTTTGCTGGAATATGAAATCATGACAGGTTAAAAATACTAAGTATTGCCATTTTATAAGCTCTTTTTAAAATCTTTTCCTAGAGTTGTTTATACATTGTATTGGAATCAATAAAATAGGAATAAATGGTTAACAATTTGAATTTGTTCATTAACTGATCTCTCTTGTTTATCTTTACAATGAGAGTCAACATTATTTGTTCCCCTTTTGTAAGAGATAGTTTTTTTACTGAACTTAAAATAATAGTGGTAAGCTGTTTGGTAATCTGAATGATTTTATAAATTGAATTTCTAACATAGAGAGAGATGTAGCAAATAATAAAACAACTTAAATGTTCCCCATTTTTTAGATAAATATTTATATTCATACACGTTGGACTTACAATTGTTAAACAATCATAATGATTATCAATGATGGGTAAACTAAAAACTTAGAAATATTCGCCAAACATTTTCATACTTAATGAAAAATTAATTCTAAAGGTCTGAAAATAACACAAATTTTACTTTGTCTTGTTCCATTCGATCCCATTCTTCTTGAGTAGCAAGTTGTTTCTGTCGTGATGCTTTGACATCCAATGCTTTTGCAAGTGCTTCAATTTTATTTGAATTTTGATGAAGGGGTTCGGCCCTGGAGGTAACCTTGATTCTGAGGCTCCCATTTTTCACTGTAAGACCTTGCATATATTCAAAAATATTTGAATGACATCTTTTATTTCCTTTAATGGTCTTTAGAAAAAAGTTGCAGGTACAAAAAATAAAAGGAGACAAACCCAACAACAAAATTTCCTAATCTAATGTAGAGATTCAACTAAGCACTCATTTCTCCCTCAACATAATATGTGTATGTGAACATGACATCAACCAAGTTGAAAAATATTCTAAGCATTCAAAAAAACATATTGAAATAATATAGTCAGTGAAACTGTACAAACACGTAGATCAGTTTAAACATAACTCAAAAACAACCAGATCAGGCTGTCAAACATTGATTGTCAACAGCATTCATTTTGCCCTAAAACAGTAAGGCTGTGGAATGGACTGCCAACAGAAATAAAACTCAGTAATAGTACTGAAGACTTTAAAAACAGAATTAAACACATCAATGGAAAGCCAAAATTGAATTAATATTTAAGGTTTAATCAAAACATGCGCACTGATAGTAATACTCAAGAATTGAGTTGGTCACAGTTATTATGAGGGGGGGGGGGGTCTGCAGGACATAATTTTTTCAGTAGCAGTAGAAGCAAAAAGGTCATAAATCATCAAATAGATCTGACCCAATGATTGCTTCATGCTCCTAATTGAGAATTTCAGTAGATGTACTATCTAGGCATTTATCTAGTCTAGGTTTATTACTAAAGCTCAATATATATACCATTCCATTCCATTCATCCTGTGGAAGCTTCATTTCTGAGACTGAAGATAATCCTGACAGTGTTGTGTGTTATCACTGTAGAAATGGTGTTATTTGGGTGTGTCTGCTTATAAGAATTTAGTAATAAGCCTAGATTTAGATTGAAGATTTGTGTTTAACTTACAGTCGTCACTAACTCTCATTGTCTTTAACTTTAAAGTTTCATGGGCGAGTCAGTCGTCATTTCCACAATCTTCTTAGAACTTTTGAAAATAGATCTAAGATTCTCTTCACTGTAGATAGTTAAAATAGAGAGAAAAATTTAGGTGGGGTGCATCTCTCTCTCTCTCTCTCTCTCTCTCTCTCTCTCTCTCTCTCTCTCTCTAAATAATCTAGATCTAGATTCATTACTTACAATTAGTGTTTCACGACGAGCATACAAGTACAATCACAGAATTTTACAAAAACGGGACAAAAGGCATTGTTTTCATTTTCATCATCCACACGATCCGGAATGCATACAAAACTCCTAACGCTATTAATTTATCTCATCGCAGATGATGGCTAAATAAACAGCGGCCATATTTGTTTATTTACCCTAGAGAAAAACTCCAATAACTATAAAACCATGGCCGATAAAGAAACGACTCAAAATGCAGTGGTTTAGCATTCAACATAAATGTCATGGAAGTGTACTTGAATCGTAAGTGTATTTAGGGATCGAAGAACAAATAAAAACAGCACGAACATAATATTGCTATTTTGATACAATGTATCTAGATGAAATCTAGATAAACCTAGATTATTTAAAACAGCAAAAAATACGTGTACAGTACGTGAAAAAAACAACACGCCAATTAGTTTTTTGCAAGTCTAAGGCAGTAAAGAAAAGCTTCCATAAAAGCTAGATTTTCTTTTCGTGAAACAAGTTATGATATTTGCTGCTCAGTAGGCCTACATAAGAAGGTTTCTTTTAAACCAAAATAAAAAAAAAGAAGAATTTGCAAAGTTATTTCTTTCGTTAGTTACATAATGCCAAATGCTTCGACAATATTGGGAAAGTTTTGTTTTTACGTTTTACTGAAACAAAATTTTCAGTAAAAGTTATTTTGTGGTTTCAAAACGACACGCATCTTCCATATTAGCAAAGATCTATTATTTTCTTTCAAATTTATTTATTGATCAAGTTTCCCTCACTGCTTATTACCATGATCTCCTAAATAAAGTCCTTTCCATGTTTTTAACCAAAACACTTCAAATTTTTATGTTACAACCACAGTCCACGTCAATGGGTCGGGACCGTGATCACGTGACTTTCCTTTACACGATTTGGGCTGTTCCGGCATCATCAACCGTCCTGAAATTACCTTCATTTTCTAAGTTTTTGGCGTAAACAAACTGTTTACGAGTGGACAGTCATCGTCATGGCGAGTAAGTAAAATAGGTTGATCAAAAATGTCATAGTTACCCCAGCTATACAAGAGTTAATTGTCTATTATTTGATCCAACACACCAACCTTGCCCTGTGCTTGTGAGGTACGGTACGGTGCGTACGCTATTCCCTATTTGCATTTCCATGTGGATGTCAAAATGCATAGGCCCCCAACCATCTGTTACGTTTAGAATCTAGATCTACATTCCAGCTTTTAAATTTATGTCTACAAGAAATATAATGTCATAAATACATCACAGTTTTAATGCCATACGTAAGAAGGGGTGCCTTGTTTATGACAATGACCCATCTGTGATCGACACGTCAGATGTAAAATTGAACTGACTGAAATCTGAATGACAGTGACATTAGTGTTATAAGCTATCATTTTACAATATGTTCCTGCCAGCTGGCACATTATCAATCATTGCATGAGATCATAATTTTTTACTTATTTCTGTTTGTTATTTTATATTGAGCTCTTTAGACTTTGGAACAATCCTTTATTTCCTTTTCAACTAAATCTAGATCTACTTACTACTTCAATCAATTTAGAGGCACATCAATCAATCCTACCCAAAGGCCAATCTGGTCTTAGTGTTGGGAGTGAAAAATAATTATAATGGCTGGGTCGTGACTGAGACAACGGAACTTCCTAATTTTAGCTAGAGAATGAAATTCAGTAATAAATGAGAAGATAACATGATTTTTAGATATCAGGAAGTCACATCCATCGAAAGCGACCTTTTTTAGACACAATAATCCATCTAGATTTTTAGAGTCAAGGCTAAAAACTCTTAAAAGCGGCTTCTGTGTTCTTTGTCACTATTGTTATATACAGTAGATACAAAATTTGGATCTTTGGAAGACACTGCCAAAAGACAGCTGTTGGGATGAGATGCCTGAGGGACCTAATTCGGGATCGGGGGGGATTGGAGGTGTGGGGCTGAGTGTAGGAGGGGGTTGGTTCAACATCTAGGATTGTGGTAGATTTTACGAAAGGTAAATAGTGGGGCTGAGTGTAGGAGGGGGTTGGTTCAACATCTAGGATTGTGGTAGATTTTTACGAAAGATAAATCTGTTTTTATACCGCATCTAGATCTATGCAAATTAGGTAACTCTATTGTTTCACTTTTAGAAACATAAGTCAAATATAAGGTAAAGAAAGTCAATTACTCTTGAATCAATGGCAAGTCCCATTCTGATATATCACATTGACCATTATTGGTCCCATTTGAAATGCACATGTTAAGAAGAACAGTCTCACACCATGTAAGATTGGTGAAAATAATCAAACAGTGATGAACTACTGCTGCACCTAGTGACAGCCTCTCTTTTTTCTTCTCAGTAATGTCCCTTGGAGGCGACATACAATGGAAATCTTTCCCAAGCATGAAATCAGGAATATCTAAATTTATGGTCCCTTGATCAGGATTTGATTGCCATGTCATTTACTAGCCTCACTAACAATTGCGACCAAATCTGAGTAGATCTAGATCTTTTATAGAATTAGTTTTAGATGTGAGACAAAGGGAATGATTTCCATAATCGGGCACACCCAAGAGATATAATAGAGGGTATGGTTGAAGATTATATATTTTTTTAAAGGAGTGAGACACAAAGTTGGGGCTTGGGGGGGAGAAAGAAAAAATACACTATGAAGGTTGTTCATCAGCTTTAGCACTATTTGCAAAGGGTTTTTTTTTACAATCCAATGACAACGAACTGTGACATTTCACATTGGGATCAGCCATTCTGCTAGCGTTGACCTTTTGGGACATGTTGATACTGAATGACTTTCAAATATATGCTTATATGACCATATTTCTCAATGTGGAACATAACTCATTCAGGTCATCTAATTTGCATAAGACTGCTTATGCAATAATAACAGATTCACCTTTCATAAATCTAAAAAAATGTGACAGTTGACTATATTACTTATAAAGAAACAAAACATTTCCCACCCAACCTTGTCTTGTAAGCCGTGGCAATCTGGTGTGTTATCTCCCGTGCATGATGACTGGTTTCCATTGTATATATATGTCATGTCTATATAAAGTAACACATTTGTAAAAATTAATTTTAAAAAGTGATGGTAGATGAGGCTAAAAAGATCTTTTGAAAAGATCTGTCACAAGCCCTATCTAAAGGCTGAAACCCCACCCCAATTGCCTACTGTTCCGAATTTTTAGTGTCGACTCACTAGATCTTAATAGACTATTGTGTCTAGGTACGGTTTGATTTTGTTGAAAATTGGATTCCATGACAGCCAAAGATGGTTATAATGTTCTCCTAATATTAAACTTTGCCCACTTGCGAAATGTCATTGGTGTTTGCCCGACTTTGTCTTTATTGTTTTGATGATTTGAGATGTGACAGTCTTGGAAGTGTGCACCATTTGTCTCTGGAGGATATTTCATTGCTATGCTGAACATAATATTTATGATACAAACCATCCGTATCATGATAATAGTCAATCTCAGACAACTTTACTGTTTGTTATGTTTATGATGTGCTTATCATTTTTAATTGTGTTGTGTTTTTTTCCAGTTCGTTTCCTAGAGTTTGTGAAACCATTCTGCGTGGTCCTACCTGAAATTGCTAAACCTGACCGAAAGGTGAGATGCTTTACATTTTTCTACTTACACACACCCAAGCATATTCGTCATTGTTTTCTCCACTATTTTATAGTGATTGTTTAAATGTTGCAGACTTGGTACTTCATTATATTAAATTGATATTTGCTTCAACTGAAATGCAGACAAAACTATATGATCAAGTAATAATCCCATATATTGTACAGGAAGGCTTTAGATTGATTATGAACTCATGCAAAGCAAACATTTTCTTCTCAAACTTTTTTTTGTTCATTGTAGTTTTGATAATAAAAATATTGATCCCGCTCTTTTAGATTGTGTTTTTGTGACTTTTTTCTGCAAATGGGGGACATTATTTCAAATGTTTATGAAGCATGATCTATAAATGTAGACACCTTTGACCTAGATAGTTGAATGCTCAAATTTTCATGTGTCAGAATCATTATTTCAAATGATTATTTACATTGTTTCATTCCTCTGTGGCACAGATTCAATTTCGGGAAAAGGTACTATGGACGGCAATCACCCTCTTCGTATTCTTGATCTGCTGTCAGGTAATTGTGACATTGCTTTTTCATGTGCAGAAATTATTTTATTTTTTTTGGGGGGGGAAGGTTATATTTAACCTACTTGTAAATTTGTTATCTGTAGACATTCCATTGCCTTTAAAGAAGGGAAGATCGGAGGCCATCCAGGGTGTCTGTCTCAGAAAGATTTTATTTCATTCAATAAAGATTACCTGTCAGGTATTGGTAAAAGTAAAATAAGTCCCATACTGAGTTGAGTCCTGATTTTTCTAGGCATACGGCATACTGGGGTAGTTTGCCATTGCTTTTCATGTTGCCTTTATTTTAACTGATTCTGAATAGACCTTGACCTAGCTACCCATTTTGCTGCTGGTTTGACAGGGCCAGAAAATTCTGCCCCAACTGGCGATTCAGACGATGGTAGTTAGCCACTCTACTGACTGGCTACCATGCGCCTCTCATGTATTAGCGTTTGGTCAATGTTTGTCGCAATATCTTATATGAGTTGGAATGGTTTTTATTTTACTTAATGGTAATATGGATATATGTCTACATTGTATAGTTTACTGCACTGTATTCATCAATTACTTCATTAGTGTTGCTTACAATAAATTTATGTCCACAGATTCTCTGTTTGGTATTGTGTCATCAGACTCTGCTGACCCTTTCTACTGGATCCGTGTCATTCTTGCCTCCAACAGAGGTATGTTTGTTGTGGGTTTTTTTGTTTTTTGTATTAAATCATTCATTTCTGCTCTCTTAAGGAGGATTGCTATGAATTAAATTTACATTTATGCTCAACACAGATGATTGGTCATTTGTAACCCTAGACCATCTGCTCACTTCCATGAATCATGTATATCATGCAGTGCTTTAATTGATAAACTGATTATGCCACGACTGCTCAATTTGTACAATACTCAGAACACTGAGAATTCGAAACAATCACCGTATGATAGCAATTAGTTCTGTGTGCTTCTGTCATTCTTTTCATACTAACTTTTCAGCATTGCTCATCTTTATTGAATTTTGTAACCATTTATTTCTGGATGTTCACCATTGCTACTAAAACAATATGGTAAAATAACCTTCCCAATCTCACCTTTTGTATGCAGCCAAGGTTTTAGACTTTTTGAACTGTATAAAATAGGAAATTTGAGTAATGAAATGAATCTGACTGTTCAATTGAAGTAATGAAAGTGACACAAATGAAAGCATAAGTAACTCTATGTTTAGAAATATGTCTATATCCAGTAGTGAAACAGACAAACTTGGACCTTCAAATTCTATCATCAGTAGAAAGAAAAGGCGACTATTCTAGATTGCTGAAAACTTCTCAAAGTATCTTCATCCCAGTAATTGTTTTTAGTGTTACCATACCTATCAATAAATCCTATTTCAGTTGTAGCAACCAGTATAATGCTATATCAAGGTCGAATATTTCTCTTCTTTTCTTCTTTTTTTTACCATATTATTTAAATCTTTAAGTGTGACTGTTTCCTTTGATTTTCAAGTAAGACATTTTGTATGGCAGACTAAACAGTGTGTGTAAAAATAAATTGTACCTTGGTCCATGAGACATTGCTTTGTTGTTGATAGTTTCATACTTTAGAAGGTTCTTTATTTTTATTCAAATGAACATTATCATTTCTGAAAATCAATTTTTTTAGGTCATTTATAAATTTTCATGGACATTTAACTCATTCCATCCCTGTAGGAACTTTGATGGAATTGGGTATCTCTCCGATCGTGACCTCATCTCTTATCATGCAGCTTTTGGCGGGAGCCAAGATTATTGAAGTAGGCGACACACCCAAAGACAGAGCATTGTTTAACGGTGCCCAGAAACGTAAGCAACTCAAAATATTTGCACTGAAAATGATAATTTTTATTGTTTGAGTGTGTAAATTTTAGCTATGCATTGGAAAGAAAAGAGAGAAAAGTTCCCAGGCGCTTTATATGGAGACAATCGATTTCTTTTTGTTTTATTTGTTTGTGCTTGTGACACATTGTTATCTGTAACTTACTATTATTTTTAATCATATTTCTCTTCTAGTGTTTGGAATGGTGATTACTGTTGGTCAGGCCATTGTCTATGTGATGACAGGCATGTATGGAGATCCAGCAGACATTGGTGCCGGAGTTTGCCTCCTTATCATCATTCAGGTATGGCTTTGTGCTGAACAAAGAACACGTTTTCCTTCAGTCTGCTTTGCAAATTTGTAATATTTTTTATCTTACAGGAGTTTTTTACTTTATTTTGTAAAGATGTCACAGAACTTTTTATTGATAACTATCTTTTTTATTGTACTTGTTTTTCAGCTGTTTGTTGCTGGTATCGCTCGTTTTGCTGCTTGATGAGCTCCTACAGAAGGGATACGGTCTTGGCTCTGGAATTTCCCTTTTCATTGCTACCAACATTTGTGAAACAATCGTATGGAAGGCATTCAGCCCTGCCACTGTCAATACTGGCAGAGGTAAATGCTTTATTACTCTGTTAAGATTTTATTCATAAAGGATCTTTTTTAGTGAAATTCAGGTGTTCTCTGTTGAGTTTATTGTTTTTTAAATGTCATTGGCTCCTGTACATGTTTTTATTTTTTTAACATTTTGTCAGTGTGTTACCATTATGGCGTAAGTCGATTTCTGTCGTTTTGAGAAAAGTGAAAATATGATAGCAATGATTGGCAAGATAGTGACCATTGATGAGAAAGAGAGGAAAAGTGAGTGTGTCTTCCACTTCCAGTATGTAAACAATGAGTGGGAAGGAGGCAACTAGTGTGTAATGCTGATTTAGTACTAGAATTCAGTTTTTATTGGCACGAGGGAGGGGGGGGTCTATTATAATGGATATTTTTACTTTGGAAAAGCAGAACCCGCGTCAACAATGACCTTATTTTATTATTAGGAAGTTTGAGATTAGGCGCCCGGCTGACGCTATACCTGAAATCGTTCATGTATCCTGATTTTTCCCCCAGAATCCTGATTTTTTTACATCTAGGTTCTGATTTTTTAAAATTTAGAGTGGCAGGTCTGCATAGTGTTATTTACTTTTCTTTTGTTCTGTCCACACAGGCACTGAATTTGAAGGTGCCGTGATCGCCCTATTCCATTTGCTTGCTACCAGACAAGATAAGGTCCGTGGCCTGAGGGAAGCCTTCTACAGGCAGAACTTGCCAAACTTGATGAACCTTTTGGCCACCGTGCTTGTCTTTGGAATTGTCATATACTTCCAGGTACGACTGACTCTTCTCTCATAGACTTGGCATGATGATACAGCCAATGAACAATAATGTCAAGATATACGGACAGTAGCCTTATTTCCTCAGCTGTGGTATAAAAGAAATACTGAATGCGGCATGAAATTTGTAATCAATACATATAGTATCTGTGAAAGGTTTAATTATTTCATTTTGAGACTTAATGTAAACAGGTCATCAAATGCCAGGGTTTATTCAATTGACTTGTTTTAATATGCCAATTACTTTTTTTTAGTTGTTAGGTTGTCGGACTTGGGGTCTTGGGTTCCCTAGTAATGCTAGGCTTGGTGTTGTGTTCCATGGCAAAAGACACTTAGCACTTATTTCTCCGCTTGACCCAGGTGCAATATGAGAATCAACAACAGCTTGGAAGTAAAAGCTTGCAATGGACTTCCGTCTTCTCCGGGAGATAATTATTGTTACCGGTTTCACTCGTTATAGATAGAAACCAGATTAAGCTCAGGGTTTATGGACTGTAAGTACCTTGAAGGAACTTTTTACTTTCAAGGGGAATAAACATTTAAAGAGAATAAATTTTCATGCAATTTTGTGGTTACCTCTTTTTTTTATCTTTAAAAAAAAAATCGTTTTAAGAGTGGGTATTCCCATGCTGCTTACTTCTTCCTCTTGAATATGACAACATTTTCTTTCTATGTTTTTGCCAGGGCTTCCGTGTTGATCTACCCATCAAATCTGCTCGCTACAGGGGACAACAGACTTCCTACCCTATCAAGCTTTTCTACACCTCCAATATACCCATTATTCTTCAGAGTGCTTTGGTCTCAAATCTTTACATGATTTCTCAGGTAAGTGCTTCATCGTCTTTAGTATCATTTTATCTTATTACACTTTCTTTTCTTATTCCTATAACCATCAGTGCATCGGTTATATTTCATTTCTATTACTTACAATTTAATATAAATGTAACATATACCTGGGATTTTTCCTGTTCCTGGTGCCAAGAGATTTTTCGTTTCCCGGATAGGGTTTTTATTTTCTTATGAAGGAAATAATTTAAAGCAGACTTCTTCCTTGACACCCTGATAGTTATAATGAATAATCATTGAAGTTTGAAAAAGGCAGGCTCAGTTTTGTTATAAATACTGGGAGACTTGGTAGTCCAGAGGCAAGGTGTCAACATCTCAACCCAAAGGTTGTGGGTTAAAGTCCCACCAACGGTTGAACAAATTTTCTAGTAAAATCTTAGTTGTGGATGTGGGTAAATCAAATCAAAGTCATAATTATTACAATGCCTTAGATTTGGAAATAAATAAATTGAACGGCTGTCTTCCTGGTGGTAGTTAAAGATTGTTCTGTCTGTATTTGAACAATACCTGTTGGTGAACTGCTTTTAAAAAAAAATAATTATGAATTTATTACATTTTCAATAATACTATTACTTGAATATGCTTTTTGTTGATTGTTGAACGTGTCCTGTTTTTTTATTGTTCACTGTCACTTGACTGTTTTTACAGAGCAATTTGTATGTGGGTTGTTGTTGAGAATCTTT
The DNA here is from genome assembly GCA_037039925.1 of Doris montereyensis. Lineage (NCBI taxonomy): Eukaryota > Metazoa > Mollusca > Gastropoda > Nudibranchia > Dorididae > Doris > Doris montereyensis. The sequence continues at coordinate 393,693 of JAXRKP010000104.1, forward strand.
GTTTTTGGTGTATTGTTTTATCGGCTCTGGCTTTTTGTTGAGGGGGGAGGGGGTTGTTGTTTTGGTGCTTTAAGAATTTTGCGATGTCTTAAGAGCATTTAGTGTAATTCTGAATGTGAGTGCTCATTGCTTTGACCTTGTTTCATTCTACAGATGCTGGCTAATAAATTTAGTGGCAACTTTCTGGTGAACCTTTTAGGTGTCTGGGCTGTAAGTAGAAGTTGTATTATTTCTTATACCTCTTCTTTTATTTCTTCTCTTATTGTATTTTTTATTCTAAGACAATATTGTAATAATAAATAACGTTTAGAGAAAAAAGTGAGAGATCAGACTATACTACATGTACATTGCAAAATTTTGTCCTAGTTTGTAAGATGCAGTCAATATTAGGTAACATAAGTCACAGTTGCATTAAAAACTTTCATTTCTAATACATTTGTTTACCATACTCAATTGATATCTACTCTAATTATGGAAAGGTCTATTTGGCGGGGGCTGCTGGTATGTCCTACTTCTTTCCTTTCTCACTTCTTCTTTCTTTCATCTAGCTGTTTCTTCTTAATTTACCGTGAGATTACCACATATAGTGGAAGGGATGAATTTCAATGAAACAAAGACATTATTAGCAAACTTTAAAAATAATACATTTCAGGACGTTGGAGGTGGCGGCCCAGCCCGTGCTTATCCCGTTGGTGGATTGTGTTACTACCTGTCTCCCCCTGAGACGTTAGGGCATATATTGGAAGATCCTATCCACGCTGTCCTATACATTGTCTTTATGTTAGGATCTTGCGCATTCTTTTCCAAGACATGGATTGATGTGTCTGGATCAAGTGCGAAAGATGTAAGTTTTCCTTGACAAATGGTTTTATTGTGACTGTGCAGAAACTTTGTTTGTCGCTTATTTTGTAATTGTGTGTTCAAAGAGATTGCTTCAGATCTTATGTTATTTGCATTTATTGTGTGTTCATTATTTTGTTGGTTTTGGTTTTCCGGAATAGAAGACAGAAAAAGACAAAAAAACAAAAGAAAAATAGAGAAAAAGTTTGCTCAAAGGCCTCTCCAACCAGATTGCTAGTAAATGTTAGTTTTAAAATAGTTTGTCACTGTGTGCTCACAAAAGCAAGAGTGTAAGGGGATGAAAGAATGATGAGTACATCAATAGAAATAACGATAGGAATGAACTGCAACTGTTTTTAGGCTAGATTTCCCAAAATTGATTTCATAGTTCTTCTAGACATAGACATATTGTGCAGTGCATGCATGTGTTCAGCTGAGAGAGATGATGTATAGGAATGAAAGGTCTGACAAAGGTGTTTCTGAAACTAACGAGATGATATCAGATGTACAGTGGAACTCGGTTAGAACGAGAGCCCCCGTTCCAAGCAAAAAGTGTCGTTATTCCTGAACTCGTTATTCCCGGTTTCAAAGGGAAACAATCAAAATAGAAGTAAAGTAAATAAATAAGACGATGACTTGTGGCTAACACAAGAACAAAGGTGTCGACCGATCACAACCTGTGGTGTGGTATAGGCCAATGAAGTAGGCTACACACGTGTACAGTTTGCTCTGCTGCTGCGCAGCGTGCGCAGTCAATCGATAATCACAACGCTTTGGCTAGTGCTGGCTGGTGGCGGGCCTACACGCGTGTATAGCCTACGTACATTGTACTGTATGGTACGGTACTCGATTCTTTGTTACCTTCTCCCGCTCTATGGCTTGATTGTGAATATGTGTTGTGATGTGTGTATGGATGAATGTGTGTGTTAGTTGAAAATTAGGATTTTTAATTTCAGATAACCATTTTCAAATTCTCATTACTCCAGGTCTCTGGATCGCTTGGTGTCGTTAAAACAGCTATTTTCCGATAGAGAAATAATAAGGAAAAACGGGGATTTGAAAAAGAAAAGTCGTTATTAACGAGCTCTCGTTATTTCCGATGTCGTTAAATACGAAGCACCACTGTATTGTGATGGATGCTCCAAATTTCGAGCTTAAATTTTCAATGGTTTTACCTAGAGAAACAGCTTTTTTTTTTTTTTTAGAAAGAAAATCATTTAGAGTGAATGTCAATTTTCCATGCAATGCTTTTTGGATTGCCCAGGGGAATAAAAAGCAAAACATTAGGATCCGATTTGTCATTCAGAAGTCAGCAGCATTTTTATTGTGGGTATGTTTGGGAACAGGAAAGGTTTGAAGAACTGACGAAAGGAGACTTGGTTATTGGACTTGCAGTATTGCTTGTTAGTCGTGATTTAAGTTTAGTGTATACGCCGCACGTCTACAAAGATAATTCCATTGGTAAACGTCTCTATCAATGTTTTCTCATGTTTTATTGTGTTTGGATGTGTTTTTTCCTAGGTTGCCAAGCAGTTGAAAGAGCAACAGATGGTAATGAGGGGTCATCGTTAAAAATCTATGATCAAGGAGCTGAACCGTTATATCCCCACGGCTGCTGCATTTGGTGGACTGTGTATCGGAGCTCTCTCAGTCTTGGCCGATTTCTTGGGTGAGTTTTTTGTACTCCTTTACACTTATTTAAGATTGAACCACTTATTAGGAGAAATGAAAGGGTCATTTGTTTTCTTGGTCAGGTATTTTTGTATTGTATAACTTAAGGAAATAAGTTTTCATTTGAATCTTACGGGGCTGCTCGTAGATACTGTTTCTTTCCTTTCACTCATTTGCATGCTGTTTCCTTTTCATTCATCTAAGATCTCCACATATGGTGAATAGGATACATTTAAATCAAGCATGAAACCAATCATTTAGCACCAGTTTGGCACATTAAGCAATTCTTAATCGTTTCTTTTTTTTTTTTTTTCTTTCCCAGGGGCTATTGGCAGTGGAACTGGTATCCTGTTGGCCGTCACAATCATCTACCAATATTTTGAATACTTTGTCAAAGAACAGAGTGAGATGGGAGGCATGAGCACACTTCTTTTCTAATCTGAAAGAGGATGAATGACATTTTACATTGGATGCTAGAATGAGAGAGAGAGAGAGAGGGTGAGAGAATGCATCATGTAATCAATAGAGAAGGTTGATAGTGAAGTATTTGTTCATGTAAGACTGAATAAAAATGTTAGGCGTTAGATTTACTTTCTTGCATGTCTGGGACCCTACCCATGTGTGTCAGTATACCTTTTTAAAATTTCTTTTCCAAAACTTCAGCAAATGCTACACTTCTTTGTTGTTCTTTGATTTTTTGTTGTTTTTTGTTTAAATTTTCTTTTTGTTTTTTAAATGGGCAATAGTTTTTTGTTTTGGGTTTTTTCTTTCTTGGGTTTTGTGTTGTTTTAGTGGGGCTTTTTGTTTTGTCTTTTATACACTCATACTCTTCTCTTTTTGTCAAAATAAATATAGAACAATATTTTCTATTGTGAAACATGTGTTTCATACTTGTAAACAAGCTGCTAAATCTTCAGTGCTGTGTGTTAAATGGTGTTGGGTTATCTTTTTCCTTTGTTTTTTTTTTTGTGTGTGTTCATTTTAACAAGTTAATTTATTGAATTTTTAGTCTTTGGGTTTTTTTGTGTATTGTAAGCTACCAAAATTGATTTGTGGCCAGGTCACAGTTTATAAGAGAACAAACAGTACTTGATGGTCTGTTGAAGCCAGTTGTTTTTTCTTTTTGTTGTGACTTTTAACCATCCAGTAGATTTTCACTATTTTGTTTATGTTTCTGAATTTAAATTCCATTAGTTTAGACTGCTGTTCATTTGCTGTTCATTTGCTGTTCATTGTTGGATCAGCTGGATGGCATATTTAAGTTATAGGTTGTCGTTCTGAATGACTGGGCCAGTCAAGTGTATGATCTATGGAAGTGGAAGGAAGTGTGTGATACTTTTTCTGGTTTCGCAAGCCTAATTTAAATCAATAAAATATCATATATAAATGTCCTGACCTCTTTTGCGTCTCTTATTTCTGTCTTTGTTTGTGCATAGTATTATATTTTTTATTACATTATGATGTTGTATACATGTATAATTTTGTGTGTAATGGATGCTGCTAAAGCCTTCCTGTACTGAGAGTGACCATGATATTTTTGCATCGGCTGTCAAAGTTTCAAAGCAATTTAAACAAAAAAAAGTGTTGCACATGGACAGGGCAATGCTAATTATGACCAGTGTCTTATGCCCTTCATAAATTCTTAGCTTTGAGTCTTATGTTTTTCTATTTTTTATAGTCATAGCTGAACACTTACACTAGTTGCATATCTGAACAAATCATTTTCCTCATTTTGTATTGCACTTTTATCTTCCAACTCCAAAGGAAAACATTTGGATAACAAAAAGAATTTTAAGACGAGAGCTCTACAAAGAAAACGGGAATCGATGAGTACAACTACACTATAACATGTAGGCCCTACATTTCAAAACTAACTTTCTTTCTCTTTCTTTTTTTATTGTCTTGAAACAGTTGTAAACTGTTTTCATGGTCAAATATATCCACTGGAATGGGAAGAGTTATGGTTTTAAGCTAGTCCAATCCCCTTACATCAACATCACTGGGACCACCAAATTTTGTCAATGTCTATCGAAGGTAATGTGTGGCCTTAACAGTAAAAAGGACCGTTTTTGAAGAAGAGTGAGAGCATTGCTGGTGTGAAGAAGTCATTGACGGTCGTCTGTTTCTGTATGTAGGGAGTCATTTCACACATCTTGTCTTCTGCGTGTGCAATCACGTCAAACACTGAACAGTGCGCCACCTTTGGTGTGCTGCTGAGCAAAGTCTGCTCATCTTCATCTGACTCCAGTGAATGCGATCGAGTCGCGCTTTGATTGGTCAAGTTCGCAGGATTTCATTGGTCAAAGAGCATGTTTTCATTGGCTTCGATTGCTCCAGGGCGTAGTATTTTCTTGGTCTACACTGTCTACAGGCATGTGTTTTCATTTGCCAATTCTTGGCTTTCACTAATCGATTTACCAGTGCCAGCCATTGACACTGACAGACATTTATGTTGTCTGTAGACTGATTATTGCCTGCACAGATGAAATCAGGAAGTCGATTAAGGGTTCAAATTTATGTGGAAATATCAGTGTTTTTTTTACGAATAATAAGAACGGGACTTTGATATGACGTCGATATATGCAGGATGTCAATATGTGCGATGTCAATATATGTTAGTTGGACTAGTTCAGAAGTGTTCCCTGAGAAATGTTGCCATGGCCTGAAAAATTGCTCAATATCAAAACTGATGAAATATATGTACCATATACGCATACACTGTCGTTCACAAATCATATACCTGAACCCACATTACTTTTTTTATAAATACATGTATTACCTTAGCGATCTAGGCGTTGAAATTATAATTATGGCGGACAGGGATGAACTTCCTATCATCATTATCATGCATTTTATGGGCTTTCCTCCAAACCCCAAATAATGTTTCCCAACAACAATCATGGTTATCTCTGCCATGTGTGGTTGGGACCAGCGCAATAATTCAGACATAATGTGTTTAGTGCTTGTGATCTTTGTATTACAATTCCCCCCCTCTGCTGATTTTGATGTGTTTGGAAAAGGTTTTAATTCTGAATAAAGTAGAAAATAAAGATGTATTTGTATTAATTTATATTCTGTATCTCTGCAAAATGATGGTTCACTGACTTCACATCATTTATTATTATTATTATCTCCAAGCACGCCATTTCATGGAAGCCCTACGCAATTGCCTGGGGAGCATATAGTACAGCTGTCTGATAGGTGCATCTTACTAACATTCTGACAAGGTCCTCTGTAGCTAAGTACAGTAGACAGTCGCTGGATAAATGCATACCATGTGTTTATGAGAGCACATTTGTAATAGTCAAAATTTGGTCGGTAAATGTAGGCATGTGTTTATGCAGTGTGCTTTTATTCAGTGATTACTGTATTCATTTATACTTGTCAGTGAGGAAAGCAGAGTACCTTTCCTTTATTAAATCAGCCTGGGTCAAAGAAACTGAGAAAGGATATTGAACCAGTGTCATCATGACTACAGTTTGAACCTTGAGACAACCGCCATGTTGGGCAGGTTTACTCCAAAGATGAAGTAATGTGCTATAGTTACAGTGTTTTAAAATAAACTCAATATATTGTACTTTGTGGAGCCGAAAGTCCTTGGAGGTTGTAAATTGAATTGTGTAATACAGTAGCAGTAGTCAGTCTCAGAACACACCCTTTGAGAGATTGAAAAATGGAGGCACAGTAATCGCTGGATAATTAGTAAATGACACGCTGTTTGGGAGAAGAGTTAAGCTACCTAAATGCATGTACCCACTTTTCCATGTGTACTAGTAGTACTACAAAGGTGTTTCTATGGTTGCAACATGCATTCTTAGTTGAATTTCCATGCCATTGTTGTTTACACATCATATACACATGGAAAAGTGAGTTAATTGTATCAGCTACTCACCTTGGCATTTCTGTGACTGTGACGCAACAGTTACAGACAGGTTGTGTATAGAGTCATAGCAACGTGTGTGTTTTGGGCGATTATGTTTGTTCTTTTTGTTTGTTTGGTTTTTTTACTTCAAATACTTCAATGCTTTACAATGAGAAAGATATTTAAACTACGGAGACAAAACCAGACTGCTGATTTTCACTCTTTCTGTCTCTGTCTCTGTCTTTCTGTCTCTCTGTCTCTGTCTCTCTCTCCCTCCCTCCCTCCCTCCCTCTCTCTCCCTCTCTCTCTCTCTCTCTCTCTCTCTCTCTCTCTCTCTCTCTCTCTCTCCAGATAATTGACAATTTGTTCAAGTTCAAAGCTATGCTTACTAGTTGTTTCCTGCATTGAATGAGGAATGTCTTCTTTGTCTCCCAATACGATCCAACGGTCTTGGATGTTTTCTATTCGTATAACCTCTGCTTAGTGTTATAAGTTCTGTTTTGTCTATGTTTACTTTTTAAGTAGTGTTGTTTTTGTAATCAGATTGTTCAATGAAAACACATAACACTCTTGCAAGTCACTTTCGGTGGCTGAAAGTTTGCCAGGTTTCCAGTGTACATCGCTTGTAAGAACTTTTATATATATATAATATATGCCATTGCCATCATATATATTGCTCCACATGTGGCCTAGAAGGACAGCATTAGCATATGAAAACCATTGCCATTGGCTATACACAGCATGAAAGTTTGTGATGATTCTTTATGAAGAGGTCAAGAAATACACTATCTTCTTAAGATCTGTGTATTCAATTTATCCCCATGAAAAGTGAGTGAATGATAAGAAAGTTTCTTGTTTGTCATGACGACATTTTATTTTGAAATATTGAAGGCACTAAATATGTAAAAGAATGTTCATCATGGACCTACGATGTACTTAATATCACATGATCTCAGGGAAAACAAACAAATTTTAAAAAAATCCATACAATTGGTCCTGTTTCGGTTTTTTCACTGAGCGTAGACAAAAATACCAAATTACACATTTGTGTTGGTAAAAAATGTCAAGTAAATTTTCACATATCGTAAAAATTAAATATTATAAACATTGGTGTCTAATGGACGGTTAAAATCATAAGTAAAGTCATAAATTTGAAGTGAACGTCGATGATTCCACCAGTGTTTTCACAAACAAAGGGGAAGATGGTAAATTCCAACACATGACGTAGACAATTTTCTAAACCTGCAAAAGTCAAGTTTTTATTTGACAGCAACCACAGAGTAAACAATGTTTTAAATACTGTGATGATTATATATTTTAATATAAACCTTTAATAATGTGTTACAGTTACAACAAGGCATAAGTCAATACATAAATAAGTTATTAGAAGACATAATCAAAACAAAAGTAAAAAAACTGAGAAGCAAATTATTAAAAATGTGAAGCTTAAAAGCCAATATCAATAATACAAATACACGTAAAAAGACAATATCATGGTAACCTTTGCCTATAATGCAATAGGGAATTCCCATGTCAATGAACCAAGGTGTATAGTATTATATAGCGCATGATTTAATTTTGCCCAAAACAACACACCTGTTTACAGAGCTGAGATAAAAATCACTCCAAACATTTTTTTTATGAATAGGACTTGTGATAGTTACCCGATTCCACAAAAAAAAAAGATTACTTAAAAAAGTATGACCAAAAGAGTAAAACAAATTTTGTTTTTACCCACAATTCATTGCCTGTTGGATAAAAAAACTATTTCAGCGTCACTCAAGAGAAGTTTGTAAATGACAATACCATGATAAAGAGAAACATCTATTTCATCAAGTATAGGGAAGATCGAAATGCAATGACTTTACACGACATGAAGATTTTTGAAAATCTGTAAAAAATGTCATGAGACTAGGGAATCAAAAACAACTCTCTGACCCTTTTATTTTTACCAAGGTTGACACTTGCTGTGTTCAGCATGTCACAGATTATAAAAAAAGACATTTTTCAATAATAATCGTTTTGGATTCGTTGTGTTCATCAGGGGTGGGGTTTGGGGATTTTTTCATATGAAAATGCATCTTCCACCCTGCTTGTTGGTTGTGACTGTGACTAGAGCCCAAATTTCAGCCCCATATATATAAGTAGATTGTATACATTTGAGATTCTCTCTGATATGTCTAAAATTTGAACGTTCAGGTAAACAAAGAGGGGAAAAAACCAATTCCAATGCTTTCTCAGACTTTCTGCAATATGTTTAGCCATGACATTGACTTGGAGCGTGGACAAGGGTGATGGTTGAAATCTTAAGCAGATATGGCTGCATCCAGTTCTGAGCTTTTCTGTCCTTCTTTCACAACAGTAATGGATTTCCATGGGGCACCACTCTCGCGGAGATAATTCTGCACAGACATAATATAAGAAAGATAAAACAATGAAAAGATTAAAAAACCAAGAGCATAGCTGCCAACCTTTTCAAATTGAAAACGTTCTCTTATTGTGTAAACTAATTCTCAAACTCACACAAAAGAGTGTATTATTCCAAAAAACATTAATCATGTAACATGAAATGATCCTTTCTAGGGTAAATAACAAATGTCTACCGATCACTGGCACTTCTGGCAAAGTGCAACATTTGTTTTGTAAACTCGAATGGTGTCTTCAGACTTTCACCCACTCTCTCTGAACCTCTGCCATTAACTTCGGTTTTCTATGCAAACAAAATACAGTTAAACCTGATATACGTACTTTTCAAGGTAAACGGATCTGCAAACCTACAATCTCAAAATCTAAAAAAACCATATTGAGTACGTTTTTTACAGACTGGTTGGTAGCTATGTAAGAGTAATATACAAATATGGCAAAAATGAAGTCAAATATGACTGTGCCACATCAAGACATGGGAGGGTTGGTAAATGTTCAATGATGAACCAATTACCAGCCTGTAAGAAATGTTTATTTCTCAAGATGACCATACATGACAAGGACGTTTGAGAACAATCTTAACATGTCCTCACCATGGGCAGACCACACTCTCATGTAATCTTCATCAGGTTGAGTACTTTGACTTGAGCCGTATCACATAAAAAATAATATTATCAGTTGATCTTAAAGCCAGAGTACACTCATACTCATAGCAGGGGACTATGTGGTCTAGAGGCAAGGTGTTGGCCTCTGAACCAAATGGTCATGGGTTCAAGCTCTGATAGTTGACAAATTTTCTCAAAGATTCTCAGTAAAATTCACCCCCTGGTCCAAGTAGGTGAATTTACACCTAATCCCATCAGAGACGGACAATAAAAAGGAGGTCCTGCATACAGATCACAACACTCTGTGCACGTTCATGATCCCTTGGCTGTTTACAGGGCAGTGTGAACCAAATTTAATAAAGGCTACTGAAACGCCCCCCCTTCCCCCCTGAAATCACCTTAGTTGTGGATATGGGTAAAATCAAATAAAAAAACACTCATCGTCATTTAAATGGGGCATACAACTCAAATGTAAGTAAATCTATTTTGAGATTCGTATAATCATTGACTTTAAAACTAAACTCTTTAGCTGGAGTGGCTGCTAAGATTGTAGAGTAAAATGGTTTGAGTGCTTTGGTCGTTTGAGCATTGGTTGAATGAAAAGACACCATGCAAATGTGTCAGATAATAATAGTAATAATAATAATAATAAGAAGAAAAATAATAATAATAAGGTTTTTTTGCTCGACGAGTTGAATTGACTTCAAAATCTAACTAGTTTCTTAGAAGGAAAAAAAGTACAACAAAAACTTACATGAGCATAAGGAAAGCCGTTTCTTTTTCGATGGCATCAGCATTGGCACCAACCCATACAAAGACAGATTCTCCGGTATCAATAAGGAACACATCCTGTAAAATTTAAATCAAATGTAAAACACAAAGGTAAACTCCAAGGTAAGTCCAATTTCCAACTAGGGTTATTATAGTTTTTAAAGTAGCTTCAGGTAAACAGTTAATTTATTTATACATAGGTATTGTACAATTAATGGGATGATGAGCTCGATATAAGCCCACCTAAAATTGACAGAATGAATGAATATCTTACATTTTACTACATTACCATTTTCATGCATTGTTTGTTTACTTACATCAGAGACAAGATCAGATCGGCTGAAACTATCTTCAAGAACAACGGAGCTTTCCTTGTTGACTGTATCCACTCTGAAAAACAAACAAAAAAATGAAAAACTTTTGTCAAGGTAAGTTTAAGTTTTGACTGTTCAAAAAAAAAACCCAATGTTGTTTTAAAATGGTTTGGATTCAATTGGCAAAAAGAATAAATGCTCATCTATACAAATTTAGTTGATTTTTCATTCCCCTTTTGCCCTAACTGTGCTTTTTCTGTGTATGTCTATAACACTAACAACCGTGGGTTTTCAAGCAGGGCAAGGTATGGGAGCAGAGGAAGGAAAGGGGAAGAAGAGGTCAATGAAACTTATATTAATATTACATACTTAAAGATAAAAACCTAATTCTGGGTGTACAGTGAAGACATAAAGTCTCCTGCAAGAATGAAAATTTAAACATGTATAAATATAAGCTTATGAAACATGAAGTTCTCACCTGAGCAGCTTCTTGGAAAGATCAGCTTCATCATCGCTGGGGTCATCATCATCTTCTTCAGTAAGACTTTGGTAGAATTCATGCTAAAGTACAAAGAAACAACGAGAGAAAAGAAAACAAGGCAAAATGAGAGAAATCAATATCTCTGGTTGTTTTCTTTCATGTCCACACACCAAGTCACTAAGCATAGAATTGTTCCTAAGGTTGTCACAAGCCATGGGACAAAACAAGTCTTGATTTTCTTACAACAAACTCCCATGTAGAAATTATACAAACTTGATCAAAGTTTGACTTTCCCAATAAGTTAGTAATACAAGATGTACAATCAAATTGGAATTAACAGTTTATGGTTAAAATGAAAATCCTGAGGGGTTTTTTTATCCCTTTTGGACTATAAGGTCAACCTTATAGTCCAAAAGGGATAATAAAATTAAAAGACAAGGACAAAGAAATAGGCAGATCCTGTCTGACTACCATGATTTTATCTGTTTATTTCTCAGTATTTCTTTTGTTTTATTTCCAATAACTCTAAGATCATGTCTATATATACGTATTCATCCCTTTCCACAAGGACAATGTAATCAGGGCTTTATTGCCAATCAGACTTCAATGATTAACATGGACAATGTAATCAGGGTTTTATTGCCAATGAGACTACAATGATTAACATGGACAATGTAATCAGGGTTTTATTGCCAATGAGACTACAATGATCAACAAGGACAATGTAATCAGGGCTCTATTGCTCATCAGACTACAATGATTAGCATGGACAATGTAATCAGGGCTTTATTGCCAATCAGAGCGTCTCTGTTTTATTCATAAAAGAAAATCCCAAAGGTTTTCTTTCTCAGCTACATTCTGTCTTCTTCATTCTGTCTTCAGTGAAAGACAAAATCATTAAAAATTAACAATTTCTCTTCTCCTACAAAAACTCTGAAGGCAAAAAACAGGACAAGATTACATCTACATGAAATATGATAGCCCTATTATCTAAACATGATATTTCATTAAAGCTTTGCGATAGAAGTTCACTTACAGCTGGAGAAGTTGAGCTATCGAGAACTTCTGAAGCGATTTCTCCTCTCTGTTCCTTCATCTTACCAATGAATTGCATGCCCTGAAAGAGAAAGGACAAATTTGGAATGAAATTCACACATATTGGGGTACACCATGTTTCTGATTTTGCTTTAATTTTAATTTTGTTTCATTTCCTTCTATTGGCATTGATTGTTTAGAGTTAGCAAGTTTTTTATGAAATACATCCTCATTCTCGTATTTCAAAAGTTTGAATTTAATAATAAAGAAAAAAAAAATTCTGATTGTCTTTTTTATTTTCTAGTAAGAATAATAACAATCATGACAATGACAACAACAATGACAACAGCAAAAACAACAAAAATAATAATGATGAAGATGATGATGATGATGATGATGATAAGAAGAAGAACAATAACAATAATAATAATAATAATGATAATAATAATAATAATAATGATGATGATGATAATAATAATAATCATAATAATAATAATAATAATAATAATAATAATAATAATAATAATAATAATAATAATAATAATAATAATAACAATAATAATAATAATAATAACAATAATAATAATAATAATAATAATAATAATAATAATAATAATAATAATAATAATAATAATAATAATAATAATAATAATAATAATAATAATAATAATAATATTATAAATATTCTGACCTTGGAGACTTCCATAGGACTAGCTCCCTCTGAGTTCAATTGGTACACTTTAGTTCCCATGTCCAAGATGTAAACCTCACCAGGAACAACCAAATTGACAGCACGTTTGATCTGAAAGATAAAAAAGCGTTTTAAAAAGTTCACTTTTTTTATGTTGTATTGGCTATCAGACACAGATTCTATGAGTATTCAGAATATACCTTAGTTTTGACTAAGACATCACATTGCAATTTGTTTTCAATTTAAAGGAGAGTGGAAAGGCAGATGTTTATATTCTAGTGTATAATAGCCTAGCATATATATATATATATATATATATATATATATATATATATATATATATATATATATATATATATATATATATATATATATATATATATATATATATATATATATATATATATATATATATATATATATATATATAGTTGTATATCAATCAATTCATGCATCTATTTATCCATCCATCAACCTATCTCTTTATCTATTTACCCATCTATCTTTTTGTCTATCTATCTATTTATCCATCCATCCATCTATCAATAGATCCATCCATCTATCAATAGATCCACCCTTCTATTCATCCATCCATCCATCTATCAATAGATCCATCCTTCAATCATCCATCTACCGATAGATCTTTCCATCCATCTATAGATCCATCCATCCATCTATTTATCTATCTATCTATCTATCTATCTATCTATCTATCTATCTATCTATCTATCTATCTATCTATCTGTCTATCTGTCTAACAGTCTATCTATCCATCCATTTACATATGAGTTACTAAATAAAACTTGTCACATCAAGAAACTTTTTCATAAATAAGTTCTATGTAAATGTAAGAACCTGTCATCAGACTTTCTTCATCATGACAAATTGTGGTGATTTACCCACCTGCTTTCTTCATCATGACAAATTGTGGTGATTTACCCACCTGCTTTCTTCATCATGACTAATTGTGGTGATTTACCCACCTGCTTTCTTCATCATGACAAATTGTGGTGATTTACCCACCTGCTTTCTTCATCATGACAAATTGTGGTGATTTTAACTTTCTTCATCATGACAAATTGTGGTGATTTACCCACCTGCTTTCTTCATCATGACAAATTGTGGTGATTTACCCACCTGCTTTCTTCATCATGACAAATTGTGGTGATTTACCCACCTGCTTTCTTCATCATGACAAATTGTAGTGATTTACCCACCTGCTTTCTTCATCATGACAAATTGTGGTGATTTACCACCTGCTTTCTACATCATGACAAATTGTGGTGATTTACCCACCTGCTTTCTACATCATGACAAATTGTGGTGATTTACCCACCTGCTTTCTTCATCATGACAAATTGTGGTGATTTACCCACCTGCTTTCTTCATCATGACAAATTGTGGTGATTTACCCACCTGCTTTCTACATCATGACAAATTGTGGTGATTTACCCACCTGCTTTCTTCATCATGACAAATTGTGGTGATTTACCCACCTGCTTTCTTCATCATGACAAATTGTGGTGATTTACCCACCTGCTTTCTTCATCATGACAAATTGTGGTGATTTACCCACCTGCTTTCTTCATCATGACAAATTGTGGTGATTTACCCACCTGCTTTCTTCATCATGACAAATTGTGGTGATTTACCCACCAGCTTTCTTCATCATGACAAATTGTGGTGATTTACCCACCTGCTTTCTACGGATGACCCCAGTGCTGTCACGAGCAATCTTGAAAAGGCGAGGTTCATAGGTCTCGGGTTCCACATGACGGAAACCAGTCACAGATCCTCCTTTCATGTAACTGGTGAGAAAAACATTTTTTGAAAGCAAATGGTGAAGATGGATTTACAGTTTGTAAGAAGGATTTTTAGTCTATAGGATGGAATTACAGACGGTATCCCCTCAGGCTAATTGACTGTACATCCATTAATCCCCAGGCAGGCTATTTCATTCAAAGTCCTTCTTAACTCCTTGAGGAACATACAATAAAGTTCACTTTTAAGTGCTTCATACTAACACTATGACACCCCCCCCCACACTGTTTATAGCTGAGTGAAGTGAGGAAAGTAGAAGCAAATACATTTCCTTTGACTAAGAGTACAATGTCTGGAACTGGAACAGCCAGGTTGTGATTACATACTAGCAACACTATCAATGTGACACCTCAACACCAAGAGTAACAAAGTAGTAAAATTCATTCTCTTTCGCAATCATCACGAATGTGTTCATGACATTGCTGTCATGTTTATACTTTGTAAGCACTTCTTAAACAAACTTTAAAAGTACCCACAAGTATTTAAAAAAGACTATATTGAGGAACTAAATATTAATATGAATGTGACCCGTTAATAATTGACTAAGGGCCATGAAATGTGGTACAGTTAGCATTTTTCACACTTGTTACATAGAAGGCTGTAAGTGTTAAACAGCGCAAGGTCACCTACTATAAGGTACATCACATGATCATTTAAAACATTAAACCTACAAATATTTTAATAACTGTGGTGAGATAGAATTCTGTGTTGACTCGTAGTAATAGGATTTTTTCTGTCTATTCCTTGTATTTATCTCATCTTTGTTTGTTTGTTTCTTTCTTTTTCTTTCTCAGCTCCTATTCTACCTTTCGATTGTATGGGTTTAGATGCCCGAAATGATCTTTCTCCAGGTTTCCTATCCTGATATTTTCTGTTTCCTTCCGTGAAAGTTAAATTCCTTCGCTTTAATGCCTCTTTTATATATTCTTTCCACTTTCTCTGAGGTCTGCCTTTTGGTCTTTTATCTTGAGTTTTAGCACTGTATACTGATTTAGCTATTCTATTGTCATTCATTTTGTTTACATGCCCAAACCATCTCAGTTAATTTATTTCTATCGTAGTTCTTTGTTCCTATGGGGCTTTAATATTATTCAATGTCATTTCTTTCATAAAAAAACCAAGTCTTACGAAATGCCGTTGGAAAAGTAGCTCTTGAACTTGGCACTTTCATGATTTTGGCATTCGCGGTGCTGGACGGGAAGATCATCGAGGAAAGTGTCCAGCTCACTGTCTTGTAAGCAGCTGTACCGTACTCATCCTGAAATTAAGGTTCGGAAAAATAAAGTAAAACTTGCTGTTCTTAAACTAGTACATGTACCATCAAACTTGTAATTCCTTCAGGATTATTCTTAATTATTATTTTTCTTAAATTACATTATTTTTCAAGTCAAATGTCAAGACATGGTGAATGTTTTAAAATCAGAATTTATCCCGTCTATCATACAAATGTATGTGGATCTAAGGACGAATTAAGAGGAAATAACAAGGTGAAAGACATGTGGAGAAGTGAAAAGGAAAGAAAAAGGAGCAACAAGCATCCCTACCAAAGGCTGTACATGATGAATAAAGAATAAACATAACCATCTTCAGCATATAATCAATAAATGTATGATTAAATGAATAACAGTACGACAGCACTAAGTTCATCTGAATCCATGAATCTCAGTCATGTAAAAGAAATTTAAAGAAACAATTTTAATTTGTG
Organism: Doris montereyensis; assembly: GCA_037039925.1. Taxonomy (NCBI): domain Eukaryota; kingdom Metazoa; phylum Mollusca; class Gastropoda; order Nudibranchia; family Dorididae; genus Doris; species Doris montereyensis. Next base: position 409,913 of record JAXRKP010000104.1, read on the forward strand.
TAAAATTAATTCTATATCAGATAGAATTTCAAGCAAGTATTTTTGTTTTGACATGCTAAAGATATTTTTTTTAGAAAAATGAAATTCTTATAACGTAAAATAAAGTAAATATACAAACCTGAGTGCTGAATTTTCCAATCCAAAAATGAACATCATGCAGAAGTTGATCACTGTCTCCTTCTGTGTATGTCTATAAATTAGAAAAAACAAAAGCAGAAGTCTTATAGATGTAGAATCTTCGTAAAATAACTTCAACTTATTTATTCTCAATTGTAATTTTATTTTGTAAATTGTTTTTCATCTTTTTTAATTTTTGTGAAATAGCTCTAACATTCATCTGATTTTACGATGTGATCCTTTTTATTTTTATTTTAATTATGGTGTACACAAACATTAGTTAACTTAAAATGTAGTTATTACAATTGAAAATCAGTATGTGGAATGTTGTTTTACTTACATTGAGCACGATGTAGGAGTCTCCCTCAAAGAAATCACCATAGTCCTCTTTTGGCCAATCTTTTACCTCAAATTGCTGCCAGAGATCAACAAACCAGAAAAAAACTTTTAAAGTTTCTTGGGACAACAAGAAATTAAAATACCTTTAAAACGTTTGATTTGCCTTTACTTCTGCTAAACGCATATTCTTGTTAAAAGTTTTCTTAAAACAATTTTTTGTTTATACCTCTATATACTTGGAATGAGTTCAAGCAACACTACAAATCTTTTCTAAGATTATAAGTGTTATAAAACATTGGACTATGACTATGACTATGACTATGACTATGACTGTGACTGTGACTGTGACTGTGACTGTGACTGCTGTGACTGTGACTGTGACTGTGACTGTGACTGTGACTGTGACTGTGACTGTGACTGTGACTGTGACTATGACTATGACTGTGACTATGACTGTGACTGTGACTGTGACTGTGGCTGTGACTATGACTATGACTATGCTGTGACTGTGACTATGACTGTGACTATGACTATGACTATGACTGTGACTGTGACTGTGACTGTGACTGTGGCTGACTGTGCTATGACTATGACTATGACTATGACTATGACTATGACTATGACTGTGACTAAGATAAAACATGTTTAAATAGTGGCTTAACTATGACTAGGGAAACAATGAAATGACTGAAAATCTTCAGAAAATGACTATGATATGGTTACTCTTACTCTCAGTGGCCTGAAAATGGAGTCTTCCACAAAAAACATTTAGCTTAAAACAAAATCCTTTGATACATAATCAACAGAGAAGATAATCAGTTAGATAGATTAAGACACAACAAAATACAATAGATAATCATTTTGCTTCAAATAGCCATAGGCTACAGATTCGAGAATGTTTAAAGATGCTAGTCTGACACTCTGTTCCTTAGCAGGAGATACTTTCTATAGAGGTGCAAGAGATCATCTCAGAGCTGGTGTGTAAAGCCTGAAACAGATTAGCGTCCTGTCCTAGAAGTGATGTTTTATCAGAGCTCCTACTTATTACTTATTTCTTTAGGCCTGAGTGACTGAGCTATCAAGAGAAGAAGAAGAAGAAGAAGAAGAAGAAGAAGAAGAAGAAGAAGAAGAAGAAGAAGAAGAAGAAGAAGAAGAAGAAGAAGAAAGAAGAGAAGAAGGAGGAGGAGGAGGAGGAGGAGGAGGAGGAGGAGGAGGAGGAGGAAGACAGAAGAAGAAGGAAGAAGAAGAAGAAGAAGAAGAGAAGAAGAAGAAGAAGAAGAAGAAGAAGAAGAAGAGAAGAGAGAAGAAAGAGGAGAGAGAGAGAGAGATAGTGGAAGAGAGAGGAAGAGAGGAGGGAGGGAGAGAGAGAGAGAGAGAGAGAGAGAGAGAGAGAGAGAGAGAGAGAGAGAGAGAGAGAGAGAGAGAGAGAGAGAGAGAGAGAGAGAGAGAGAGAGAGAGAGAGAGACACCCACACTATACATACTTGTGCAAACACACACCACACACACATACACACACACATCTATTAAGTTACAAGGTACAAACCTCAATCCTCCAAATCTTAAGGCCTGCCTCTTGTCCAGCCCCTTGCCAGGCCGGTTCTGTTTCAGCAGCTGCCTCTGGTGAAAGCAATGGCAATGATGTCATTATAAAAAACAAGACATCACGTGAAACTCCCGATGATATGAAGTACGATTATTAAATTAAGTAAGTATTTAAAACCGTGGTGTTGAACAGCCGCTATGCTAACTTTTCAAAATATAAAACATGTTTAAATGGTGGCTTAAGTTTTTGAGATTGAAAATTCTACTAGGGTCTACTACACTAGGGAAACAATGAAATTTTCCTTGATTAATTTTCTGTAAGTGAAAATCTTCCAGAAAACACTTAATTTAGGACATTTAAAACATGCATGTAAAAATATGGTTACTCTTACTCTCAGTGGCCTGAAAATAGTGGGTAAAAGAGCCTTTTGACGTACAAACCACATCCAGACAGTGTCGTCAACTCAGAATTAGACGCTCGAGATGAAAACATAATAACATTTAGCTTAGAAAAAGAAAAAGAAAACAAAGACAAATAAAGTATTTGTTTTTTATTTTCTTGATTCAAGAACATAAACAAATATGAGAAGTTGTGAAGATAATCAGTTATAATACATGTCAACAGAATGCAACAACAACAAAAAATCCAACAAAGAACACAACAAAAAACCCAACTCAATATCATAATCATTTTGCTTCAATTTAAGTTGATTTGTGGTGCAAGTAAACCAGTGCTTAGGCTACCAGATTCTGTGGGTTGTGAGGCCCAATGGTTTAAATCCTGTCAATGCTGAGTCTGACACTCTGTTCCTTGGCAAAGACACTTAACACACTTTCTCCACTTGATCCAGGTGCAAGTGGGTATCATCATCAGCTGGTGTGTAAAGCCTGAAACAGATTAGCGTCTGTCCTAGAAGTGATGTTTTATCACTTGCTATGCTCCCACTTATTACCCTTATTGTACTAGATCTTCACCACGCATACACACGGGTAGGTGGTTGATATACTGACATTCGTCAACGACAATGGCGAGTGTTGGTGTTGGCACACTGACGGACAGACTGATAACGTTGCTGTGAGGTCATAATCAGGTCAAAAGGGCATTTGAACACACACATTGTAAAGATCTGCGTGGGCGACACCCATCGACACGCAAGGAATGCTACAAACAATGCTAAAGTAGAAAGGGCGTTTATTAGGGAATAATAATTGTCCACAAGATTATAAATTATTACATGAAAGAGGCTGCTAATTACAATAATATATGAACAGAATGTTAATTGACTTCAATCGAACCTTCACCCCATGACTGATTTAGTGTTTGAATAGAAACATTCAATTGAGATGTGATGAGAAAGAGGAGAGAGGGAGGGGGAGGGGGAAGAGAGATAGATAGATAGATAGATAGATAGAGAGAGAGAGAGAGAGAGAGAGAGAGAGAGAGAGAGAGAGAGAGAGAGAGAGAGAGAGAGAGAGAGAGAGTGAGAGAGAGAGTGTGGGGTGGGGTGGGGTGGGGTGGAAGGGAGACATACATACTACTGAAGAGCGAGAAAGAAACAGAGAGACATAGACAGACAGACAGACAGACAAATGGACGCCATCTTACTGTCATCCATCTTAAGTTATAACAAATAAATTATAAAAGATAAAGATGGATTTATAATCCGTATCCCCGCACAAGTACCTGGCCACCGACTGCACGTCATTTATCCCCCAGCAGGCCATTTCATTAAACGTCCTCCTCAACTCCCGGGGAAGCATACAGTACACAAGCCTGTCAGGCTTTTGTACTAACGCTATAACAAAATCTGTCTCTACCTATAGCTGGGTACTCATTCACACATGAGTCAAGTGAGGAAAGTAGAGTTTTTTTGTTTGTGTTGTTTTTCTGTGTGAGGAATGTGAGTATTAGTATTACTTTCTGATTTAGAATATTTAGATCTCTGTGGGTTGTTTGTTTTAGTTTTGTTCTTCTTTTGTTTTGTTGGGGTGGTGGGGGGGGGGGTATTTTTTGGGTGTGTTTTTTGTTTCATTTGAATTTACCCAGTGCACCATAATATACTTTGTTGGGTTTTTTTTATACAGCCGGTTCGCCATGGGCGATGATCTCAGGTGTAAGGTCTGACAACTTTTACTATTATCTGGGTGGGTAGAGTGTTAAACTTTAAAAATCAAAAACTTTTTAGTTATTTATAAAAAAAAATTAAAATCTTCTTATTTGGAACTGTGGTAGAAGGAAACAGGTGATATTAATAACCTCTTGGACAGGATGTTAGTCTGGCGCAGATTTTTTGCTCCCAAGCTAGATCTAGTACTTGTACCCTTTTTGCGCCTGGGTCGAGTGGGGAAATGCATGTTAGGTGTCTTTCCCAAGGAACACAACATTGGGCCTGGCTTTGCCAAGATTCGAACCCGGGACCTCATGATCCTCAATCTGGCAACCTAATCACTCGGCCACGGGCGCAACTGTGGTGATGCAGGTCAATAGGTCAATTTGGTGATTTAAGGGTGATGAAACAGCAATATGAAAGTCACATATGACTGACTATGAATGAGTGTCAAAGGAAAGATAAGACTTGCCACTGCCACTGCCAGTAGTTGACAGAGGAGCAGAAGAGTGGGTTACTGTTAGTGTCAGGAAGTCTAACCATGAAAGATGTAGGCCTATATTAATTTTGTCTAATTGAAAGGCATCCTTCTTTTCGTGATAACAAGGATATTTGTAGTTGATTGTCTTCCCGGTTAAAAAGTGACAAGTAGACTGTATTGATAAAAAATAAGCAAGCCATACTAACTAACGCATCTAGATCTAGATCTATACATTCCAAAATGCCGCCATAACTCGATGGTAGAGATACAGGAACATTAGAATCTCTACATAGATAATAGAATAGAAGAAGCGACACGATAGGCCTACTTGTCTTTATATTTAGATTTTAAATTTTCATTTCTTCTAAAGCAGAGATGATGTGTACGTCACGTCTGGACTCTTTTCATCACGGCTTGTCCCCCTTTCTGCACCGAATAACCCTCTCATGAAGAGTAATTACAATCTTCTTGTCCCGTGTCTAGATCTAAATCTAGATCATATCTAACGTATAACACGTATTCAGAGTCAGTGACACTTCAACGCCTACACACAACAGAACAAACAACTTCACCAGGCATTGAACATGGTTAACTAGGGTGAGTAACGTTAGGTAGATAAAATATAAAAAAAAGGTCAATTGGCTTATCAACGACAGCTGCTGTTATGTTGCTGCTGTTTGAACATGAATCCATTGTATTGACACCTCCAATGACAGAAGATGAAAAGAGACATGCAGTGTGCGAGCATTTTGCTTGTATGATCATTATTATTATTATTATTATAATTATAATATCGTCTTTCCACTGAGACACATTCTAAACATATTATGATACCCAACAAAGATATCAAACAAATCTCTCTTCTATAAGAACACGAATGAAACACCTTTATAACTCACACTGCAGTGTTACAGAACGTACGGCGATTATTTGGACACATCCTCAGGCAAAAAACAAAACAAAACAACAAACAAACAAAAAAGACCCAGGCCAAGTAACAAATCCATGATTAATTGTTTCAAAGAGCAAAAGTACAAACATACGAGGTGGACCCAAAACAAAACAAAAACACTCAGGCAAGACCTCAAAAGGGTGAAATTACAATTCAAGGCACTACAATAATACAAGTTAAGTAAGCCAACGTCGTCTGCGTCGCCGCTAGTTATAATACCGATACCTGTCTCGCTTTGTTAACTAGTGCATACACTCGAGAGACTGTTTTCAATGTGTGCAATAATAATGTATTCATAAACATTTAATTAGTGTATTTTGTGATACGAGCATTAATTTGTTTATGTTTTAGCCTAAGTTGCAGAATTGTATTGCTTTTGCCATATATTGTTGCTTTGTTGTGCGAACCTGTTTTTTTTTTCGTTTGTTTCTGTATTGGGATGCGAGTTGTCTTTGGTTTTGGTTTTGGTTTTGGTTTTGGTTTTCTTTCCAGGTTTGCTTGTTCCATCGCAGATGTTGGATTGTTCTTGTTATTTGTTTTGTTTGTTCTAAGATACTTTTCCTGTTTGGTTTTTGCTTTGCTAGTCTTTCTTTTTATTTGTTATTGGGTTTATTTTCGAGTTTGGGGGGGGGTTTACGGCACAACTTGCTAAAACAAACACAACCCAAAACAAAACAAGTGGAACACAAAAAAATCCAACAAATCAAAACCAATCATTGGATCTGAGCGGATAGATAACTCTCTATGACAGCATACCCCAAAGGCCATCGGGTCAACAGTGTAGATAACAATGTGTCGGCGATACGAAAAATAGACCCTTAACATTGAAATAAACAAGTTAGAGAGCAACTCTCTCTCTCACACACACACACACACACACTCTCTCTCTCTCTCTCTCTCTCTCTCTCTCTCTCTCTCTCTCTCTCTCTCTCTCTCTCTCTCTCTCTCTCTCTCTCTCTCTCTCTCTCTCTCTCTCTCTCTCTCTCTCTCTCTCTCTCTCGAAACTCAAAATGTCATTAGACGTGTACAGATCTGCATGTTGGGTGTTTATACATATAGATGTGTATGCGTGTAGGTGTATGCGAGTGTGTATGTTTACATTTCCTCTTGAGTCAGACTAGTTTACGTGCCGAAAGCTAGTTTTCACTCTAGATGCAAACCAAACAGAAAGAAATGGGGATATTGACTCACATGGAGGCAGATTAAAAGGGCAAAGGTGACACAATGTATCTGGCAACGCCTTTTAAGATGTTGCCGTTTGGATGCCTAAGGCATCACCAACAGACAAACAGAGACAGAAAGAGAGAGAGAGAGAGAGAGAGAGAGAGAGAGAGAGAGAGAGAGAGAGAGAGAGAGGGGGCAGAGGCAAAGACAAAGATACAGACAGACATACAAACAGAGACAAAGAGACAGAGACAGAGACAGAGAGACAGACAGAAAGAAATAGAAACAACAGAAACACAGGCAGAGACAGGAGACAAATAACCGTAAACAGATAGTCAAAAAGATAAACAAATTATACATAGAGACAGAGACAGATCGAGAGAAGGCTTGGGTCCTGAAGAAAGGGACGAAGTCTAAAGACAACAGACACACGACCATAATAATATCTTCACCATGAACAAAACAGGATTCAGAACACAACATAGGACCACACCTTTCAAATTAGATGTCTGCGTCACGGGCAAACCATGTGGTAATGTAGCTGGCTCTTTCGTTCAGCGCCTCCTATTATCTTTCTCTCTGGTAAAGATTAATTATCATTTATATGTATCTGCAGTTTCCCCAGCATATAATAAATTCAGTTACCCGATCACGTTCTATTCTATCTCAACCAAGAGTTACGAAATAAACACAAGAGTTACGAAATAAACACAAAATTTACAGAATAAACACAAGAATTACGAACAAACACAAAAATTACGAACAAAACATAAGAATTACGGAATAAACATAAGAATTACGAATAAACACAGTACAAGCACTACGAATAAATAGCTATTACTTCAGTGCGATAATATTATTGTTTCTACAACCGACAGCAGATGTAGAGAGTTTCACTCTAGAGCTTGCCATTGTTGGTGTCTTTATGAAGTGCAGCATAAACATCGAATACGAATGGTTTTATGCCAAATGAAACAGACATATACTACTACTACTACTACTACTACTACTACTACTACTACTACTACTACTACTACTACTTCTTCTACTACTACTACTACTACTACTACTACTACTACTACTACTACTACTACTACTACTACTACTACATGTGTTTATAATAGTTTAGTTTAGTACAAAGCGGGTATTTTCGGGTTATATGTTAGGAGAGGCACCGATGCAATCCGTATAAAAAGTTTGTATCCTAGCCACCAATGCACGGTATGGTTTTTAAATGAAACTAGAGCATCGCATTGGCAGCGAACTCCATGACATGTACACGTCCTTCAACTCTTAGGCCTCCTTAAAACCCTGTATATCATCATCATTATCATCAACGTCGTCATCTTCATAATCATCATCATCGTTAACATTATCGCTAATGTTATGATTATCATTATCGTCATCATTATCGTTATCACCATCATCACGTTATCCTCAATATCATTATCGTTATCTTCATCCACATTATCATCAACATCACTATCAACAACCACAACATCTGTATTATCATCACAACTTCTTTCATCATTTTCATCATCATCATCATCATCATCATCATCATCATCATCATCATCATCATCATCATCATCCACCATCATCATTTTCATCATCACCATCATAATTATAGTAATTATTATTATTACTATAAGTATTACTAATACTATTACTACTCCTATTACTACTACTACTACTACTACTACTACTACTACTACTACTACTACTACTACTACTACTACAATTATTATTATTATTACTACTACTACTACTACTACCACTACTACTTCTACCACCAGTACTACTACTACTACTACTACTTCTACTACTACTGCTGCGGCTACCTACCACTGCTACTACTACTACTACTACTACTACTACTACTACTACGACTACTACTACTACTACTACTTCTACTACTACTACTACTACTTACTACTACTACTACTACTACTACTACTACTACTACTACTACTACTACTACTACTACTACTACTACTACTACTACTACTACTACTTCTACTACTCTACTAACTACTACTACTACTACTACTACTACTACTACACTACTATTAGTAAAATCATGATAAATATCATCAATATGGGAAAACCATCATTATCATCATTATTATCACCATCCTCATCATCATCATCATCATGATCCTCATCACCTCCATTTAACTCCCGTAGAGGATGTCACCAAGCTACCACACCATGGCTTGCCTACACTTACATATTATGCTAAGACCACAGGTGTTTCAATAATTTTTTTAAAAACAGACGTGTTATTACTTCATGTTGAGTGACTCATTTAAGTTGCGTAAAATTGGAATTCGATATCGATATGGTTAAATGGACTTCAATTAAATAATATCGTTATCATCCTAGGAATTTCAATAGAATAATAAGTAGCAGTGCAGATCTCACTCTTGTTATGATAATTAGGAGGAAACGCACTAACAGGGGAGAAAAGCGTGAATAAAGGTAGGGACGAACAAAGAGAGAATAGTGGAATGGTTAACCTATTGTATAGTTCCCGCACTGTTTCAGAAGCGACATTTCATCCAGTGGAAGAATTGGAGCAGATTCGGAATATTACTAGACTTATTATAGATCTAATAATATGTCCAGGTGGACGAGTGGATATCTAATGTTAAAATCATAAAACAGTTTGGCACGTTTGAAAAGATAGATAGATAGATAGATAGATAGAGAGAGAGAGAGAGAGAGAGAGAGAGAGAGAGAGAGAGAGAGAGAGAGAGAGAGAGAGAGAGAGAGAGAGAGAGAGAGAGAGAGAGAGAGAGAGAGAGAGAGAGAGAGGTGGAGGGGAATAGACAGACAGAGGTGGGTGAGGGGCAGAGGGACAGACAGACAGACTTTCAGACAGACAGAAAAAGAGAGATAGGCTAACATATATACATGCAAAAGAGACATAAACTCAGAAAGACAGACAGAGACATAAGACAAAGAGATGGAAAGACAGAAGGAAAGATATAGAGAGGTGAGAAGAACAGGAAGGAGAATCTCTTTCAAGCCATTCAACAACATTTAGTAAAGAAATCTAGCCCACACATTCCTGACTAACAAGTAGAGAATCAAACTGTAATCATGGGATTGTACAAAGAAGAAACCCCATCATCGAGAGATATAAATTATACGGCTATATGCAAAGATTAGCCTATACATTTTACTATGAGAAGATGCGCATCACTGGACATAAGAGATAGTTCACGCACAGCGCGTTAAGGAAATACCTGGTACATGATCTAATACATACTAGTAATAATACATGAGGGCTAAGAAAAGAAAATGATTGCCTCTCGCTTCTTCACGCCACTGACTTTTGCCTCCCCACTGCTTTTCTATAATGTCTAGTAGATGGAGTAGAGCGAAAAATGTTGGCACAGTAGGTGAAGATTGATGGGTGAAGGAATGCAGTCCGGTACGGTTTGGGGCGTGACTCACGCTTCTTTAAGTCAAGTCAATTTACAATTATGTTGAAAGAGAGAGAGAGAGAGAGAGAGAGAGAGAGAGAGAGAGAGAGAGAGAGAGAGAGAGAGAGAAGAGAGAGAGAGAGAGAAGAAAGGGGGCCGATAAAGAGAAAGAGAGAGAAAGGGGAGAGGGGGAAATGGACAGACAGACAGCAAGACAGACAGGTAACCAGTTGGAGAAAGCGACGGAAAAGACAAAGAGATTTAGATGCACAGAATGGGAAGGGATGCAGAGAGCGTGAGGGGTGGGGCGGAAAGAGAAAAGATGGGGCTTGACAGAGAGATGGAATGAGAGAGAAAGAGAAAGAGCGGCGTTGAGGATGCCATCTTTATATATATATATATATATACATCATTGAACAAAATTATAATATCCATCAGTGCGAACACCATCATTGGCAGACAAGTCTAACTGACTTGGGTGAGCACCTGAGGCCAGCTACCTTCTTCCTGGTTGAGTCGACGAGCAACAGAAACGCTCTTTATGGGGGAAACGGCAGCTCACTGTTCGAGCCAGGAGGAATTCGTTTATTTTCATTTTCACACTTTTGCAAATTTCACTTTTGATGATGCACGATAATACACATTAACATTACGAAAAGGTCATCAAATAACATTTACCAACAACAATAATATCACAATATAAGAGTTTAAACAGAAATTCAAATCAAGTATCGGATCTGTACTTACCGAAAAGGAGGAAACAAACTTGCGGGCAGATTAGGCTGAACTAGCTACTCGAAGTGAAACTATGCGGAAGTTTGAGCCAGTTGCATGCAGACAAGGCCAACACTAAAACCAACCGACGGCTTTCTCGTTGGCTACGGCCTAGCGTTGTCGGTGTAGATCTAGCCGGCCGGTTGGGGCGATGTTCGCCTGCCCGCTTTCGCCTTTGGCGTATTATGACGTTTGCACCGACGACAAGGTGGGAGTGGGATGAGGGAAGGGGAAGAAAATTGGACAGACAGCCGAGCCAGCTGTGGTAGGATCAGGGACGGGAAGGTAACACTGAAAGCGAAGAAAAATAAGGAATGAAGCAACAGCGGACGAAAATTAAAATGAGTCATAGTATAAGGCCATGGGTTCGCTACCGTTAAACAAGTTAAACTCCATTTTTTTTCTTTCTTTTTAATGGGTTTCTTCCTCCTTTTTTTTTATTGATTGATTGTCTCAATCAATCTTATTCTCTTATTCTCTCTCTCTCTCTCTCTCTCTCTCTCTCTCTCTCTCTCTCTCTCTCTCTCTCTCTCTCTCTCTCTCTCTCTCTCTCTCTCTCTCTCTCTCTCTCTCTCTCTCTCTCTCTCTCTCTCTCTCTCTCTCTCTCTCTCTCTCACACTATCTATCTATATATCTCTTTCTCTCTCTATCGATATATCTATCTAGCTATCTATCTATCTTAATATGCTGTTCTGTGTTGCTCTGAAACTGAAACACATGAATCAATACATTAAATAGCTTTGTTTACATCCTCTCTCTTCGTACACAATGCAACCAGTTCGCGTGCCGAATGGAACTCTCTGATTTAAAATTTCCAGAAAACTCACACCCACAATCGTATTTCATACAATCTCACAGCACATTAGTATGAGACATAAACTGAGGTTGGTTGATATGGACCTGTTACCACCAAACATACACCCTTGGGTCAATGATGTCATTAACTCAGCTTCCTGTTCCTGTTAGATCAGGGCTTCCCAAACTGCAGGTCATGACCTCCAAAGTGATGATGAGCCTTTTTTCTAGGGGGTCGTGGAGAGTCTAAACTGTATTCCATGTACGCTCAGCTCAATCGGAGGGGGCTAAAATATCCAATCCTTGTTAATGAACATTAATAAACAATAGTAAACAGTTATTGTTATTGTTCTTCAGATATCTCTGAGATGTCTGAGAACAATTGTCAAAATATTCTGGCCTGAAGTTATCTCAGATATTTATCTATGGGAAAGAATTGGACAAGTATAAGCTGAAAAAGATTTAAAACGAAAGAAATGGAGGTGGATAGGCCACACGCTTAGAAAGGACCCCAACACAATAACAAGACAGAGTCTGACATGGAATTCACAGGATAAAAGATCGAGGGGTCATGGTTTTTCCATTTGATTCGATTTACCCACATCCACAACTAAGATGATCTCGGGGTTTTTGGTCGGATTTTTAATGTTGCCCGGACTTCCTGTAAACAGCCAAGGGATCTTTAACGTGCACAGAGTGTTGGAATATGGACACGGGACCTCATTGTATCGTCTGTCTCCGATATGACTAGGTATCGATCCACCTACTTGGACCAGGAGGGGAGATTTTACTCGAGAATATTTTTCAACCGTTGGCGGGGTTCGAAACCCATTACCTTTTGATTGAGAGGCAGACACCTTGCCTCTGGACTACCAACTCCCCTGGAGGTCATGGTAGGTTTGGTACTAATGAAAGGGGTCACGTATCGGAACAGTTTAGGAAACCCTGTGTTAGATCAACATTACCCAATTTTAAAAAAAGATAACCCAACTTTACACAGGATTTCAAACATTGATTCCGGAAGTTTAAATGTGATTCATCCTACGTTATATTTTTGTCACCGGTTTTCAAACTAAACCGCATCGCATTTTGCCATCTGTATCCATCTGACTTGGTTTTGGTTTCAAACGTCAGTTTGATGTTACAAATAGTTACATAGTACAATCACATGATATGCCGCACCCTTTTGTTGTTCTTGTCATCTAGGGGGATTCGGTAGTCCAGAGGCAAGGAGTCGACTTCTGATACCTCAAAGGTCATGGGTTCAAGCCCCGCCGGCGGTTGATAAATTTTCTCCCGTTTTTTTTCGAGTAACTCCCCCACCCCCACCCCTCACTTTACCCCTATCGGACAAGTTTAGATTATTGTATTATTGGACGCAGTCATTCATTTTCTTCACATTGATACCATAAAATAAGCTCAGTATCGATTCTTAGATTTGTTACGATCTCTTTTAGATACAATACCGGCCTAACTTTCAACACATCTGTTGAACTATAACAGCCAGTAATTTTGTCTTACGTATAGCAAGTTGGTACTCATTTTAATCACCACAGTGTAATATATCAAAGAATTTACATAAGACAAAATTTATTCAATAATGCCTTAGATCATCAGGAAAATACGTGACATATTCCACGCACCTGTTATCGAAAGATGCTGTCCGAAATGAGTATAAAGGAGCCGGGGCAGTTGAAACAGGGTCGATAAGTAGTAGTTGCAAACCTCTCGTGGTTTTATGAAGTTTTAAAGTATTAGCCTATTTATTTCTAGTGTTTTTTTTGCGAAAAAACATTCAAATAACGGAAAAAGAGTTTTAAATACGCTTTTCTCATCATTGATTTTTTATTGATTTTTTTTCTAAGTAGTCCTACAATTTTCAATGGATTCGCTTGAAATTTGGCGTCCAGCTACTTTATATCATTACAAAGAGATACGTACGGGACTATTTTCCTTTCTGAGAAATTTATGATTTTTTTGGTGGAAATTTGAGAGAAACTAGTTTCCTTCAAGCCTCAATTTTTTGAAAATTTATAAAAAGAAAACCCAACAAGATATAAGAAAAAACCAATACGACAGATTTAGGATATTGGTTTTTATGTTTCTATGTGCAACATTGTAAACGTCTACAATAAAAACTGTAGGATTACTTAGTTTTTTAAAAGTACCAAAACAAGCTGGTTTTCCACAACAATTTCAAGATGGTGGACGTTTCCATGGAAACTAAACTTTCATAAATAACTTTCATCATTTTTTCCTCTAATTTTGTACTGCTGAACTCATATACGAAGCTTAAAATTGTGTACCTCTTAACAGGGTTTCATGGATTGATGATAAAAACATTCAGTGTCTTGACGTCATGGTTTCTTCGATAAATGGTAAGAACATTCTGGTCTTTCACATGGTTTCCTCGATAAATGGTAAGAACATTCTGGTTTTTCACATGATTTCCTTGATTAATGGTAAAAACATTCTGGTCTTTCACATGGTTTCCTTGATAAATGGTAAGAACATTCTGGTCTTTCACATGGTTTCCTCGATAAATGGTAAGAACATTCTCGTCTTTCACATGGTTTCCTCGATAAATGGTAAGAACATTCTGGTCTTTCACATTATTTCCTTGATAAATGGTAAGAACATTCTGGTCTTTCACGTGGTTTTCGATAAATGGTAAGAACATTCTGGTCTTTCACATGGTTTCCTCGATAAATGGTAAGAACATTCAGGTCTTTCACATGGTTTCCTTGATAGATGGTAAGAACATTCTGGTCTTTCACATTATTTCCTTGATAAATGGTAAGAACATTCTGGTCTTTCACATGGTTTCCTCGATAAATGGTAAGAACATTCTCGTCTTTCACATGGTTTCCTCGATAAATGGTAAGAACATTCTGGTCTTTCACATGGTTTCCTCGATAAATGGTAAAAACATTCTGGTCTTTCACATGGTTTCTTGATAAATGGTAAGAACATTCTGGTCTTTCACATGGTTTCCTCGATAAACGATAAGAACATTTTGGTCTTTCACATAGTTTCCTCGATAAATGGTAAGAACATTCTGGTTTTTCACATGATTTCCTTGATTAATGGTAAGAACATTCTGGTCTTTCACATTATTTCCTTGATAAATGGTAAGAACATTTTGGTCTTTCACATGGTTTCCTTGATAAATGGTAAGAACATTCTAGTCTTTCACATGGTTTCCTTGATAAATGGTAAGAACATTCTGGTCTTTCACATGCTTTCATTGATTAATGGTAAGAACATTTTGGTCTTTAACATGGTTTCATTGATTGATGGTAAGAACATTTTGGTCTTTAACATGGTTTCATTGATTGATGGTAAGAACATTCTTGTCTTTAACATGGTTTCATTGATTGATGATAAGAACATTTAGGTTTTTAACGTCATGGTTTCATCGATTGATGGTAATAACATTCAGGTTTTTAACGTCATGGTTTCATTGATTGATTGTAAGAATATTCAGACTTATAACGTGATGGTTTCATTGATTGAAAGTAAGAACATTTAGGTTTTTAACGTCATGGTTTCATTGATTGATTGTAAGAATATTCAGGCTTATAACGTGATGGTTTTAATCGATTGATGGTAAGAATATTCAGGCTTATAGCGTGATGGTTTCATTAATTGATGGTAATAATATTCAGGTTTTAGCACCATGGTTTTATCGATTGATGGTAAGAACATTCAGGTTTTTAACGTAATGTTTTCATTGATTGATTGTAAGAATATTCAGAGTTATAGCTTGATGGTTTCATTGATTGATGGCAAGAACATTTAACGTCATATTTTCATTGATTGATGGTAAGAATATTCAGGCTTTTAACGTCATGGTTTCATTGATGGATGATAAGAACATTTAAACTTTTAGCATCATTGTTTCATTGATTGATTGTAAGAACATTTAGGTTTTTAACGTCATGGTTTCATTGATTGATTGTAAGAATATTTAGGCTTTTAACGTCATGGTTTCATTGATGGAGGATAAGAACATTCAGGTTTTTAACGTCATGGTTTCATTGATTGATTGTAAGAATATTCAGACTTTTAACGGGATGTTTTCATTGATTGATGGCAAGAACATTCAGGTTTTTAACGTCATGGTTTCATTGATTGATTGTAAGAATATTCAGGCTTTTAACGGGATGTTTTCATTGATTGATGGCAAGAACATTCAGGTTTTTAACGTCATGGTTTCATTGATTGATGGTGAGAACATTCAAGTTTTTAACGTCATGGTTTCATTGATTGATGGTAAGAACATTCAGGTTTTTAACGTGCTGGTTTCATTGATTTATGGTAAGAACATTCAAGCTTTTTAACTTCATAATTACATTGATTAATGGTTAGAGCATTCAAGTTTTTAACGTGCTGGTTTCATTGATTGATGGTTAGAACATTCGAAACTTCAAGATGGTTTCATTGATTGATGGTGAGAATATTCAAGTTTTTAGCGTCATAGTTACATTGATTGATGGTAAGAACATTCAGGTCTTTAACGTCATGGTTTTATTGATTGCTGGTTAGAACATTCAGATCTTTAACATGGTTTTATTGATTGCTGGTTAGAACATTCAGGTCTTTAACGTCATGGTTTTATTGATTGATGGTAAGAACATTTAGGTCTTTAACGTCATGGTTTCATTGACTGATGGTAAGAACATTTAGGTCTTTAACGTCATGGTTTCATTGACTGATGGTAAGAACATTCAGGTCTTTAACGTGATGGTTTTATTGATTGATGGTAAGAACATTCAGATCTTTAACATGGTTTTATGATTGATGGTAAGAACATTCAGATCTTTAACATGGTTTTATGATTGATGGTAAGAACATTTAGGTTTTTAACGTGATGGTTTCATTGACTGATGGTAAGAATATTCAGATTTCCAACATGGTTTTAATGATTGATGGTGAAAATATTGAGATTTTCAACATGGTTTCATTGATTGATGTTGAGAATATTTATTTTTTCAACATAGTTTCAGTTGTTTGGTGAGAACATTCCGGTTTTCAACATGGGTTCATTGATTGACGTTGAGAAGATTCAGATTTTCAATATAGTTTCAGTGATTGATAGTGGGAATATTCAGATTATCAACATGGTTGTATTGGTTGATGATGAGAACATACAGTTTTAACATGATTTTAATGATTGATTGTAAAAACAATCAGATTTCCAACATGGTTTCAGTGATTGATGGTGAGAATATTCGAATTTTCAACATGGTTTCAGTAATTGATGGTGAGAACATTCAGATTTTCAAAATGGTCGCAGAGATTGATGATAAGAATAGTGATTGATGGTGAGAACATTCAGATTTGCAACATGGGTTCACTGATCAACGTTGAGAATATTCAAATTTTCAATATAGTTTCAGTGAGTTATGGTGAGAATATTCTAATTTTTAACATGGTTTCATTGAGTGTTGGTAAGAACATTCTGATTTTCAACATAGTTTCCGTGATTGTTGGTGAGAGCATTCAGATTTTCAACAAGGTTTCATTAATTGATGGCCAGAATATATTCAGATTTTCGACATGGTTTCATTGATTGAGAGTCAGAATTTTAGTGTTTGAGGGTTAGAAAATTCAGATTTTTAACATGGTTTCAGTGATTGATGGTGAGAATATTCAGATTTTCGACATGGTCTCATTGATTGAGTGTCAGAATATTCAGATTTTCAACATGGTTTCAGTGATCGATGGTGAGAATATTTCAGATTTTCAACATGGTTTCAGTGATTGGGGGTAAGAACATTCAGATTTTCAACATGGTTTCAGTGATTGATGGTGAGAATATTTCAGATTTTCAACATGGTTTCAGTGATTGACGGTGAGAATATTTAGATGTTCAACATGGTTTCTGTGATTGACGTTGCGAATATTCAGATGTTCAACATGGTTTCAGTGGTTGACGTTAATAATATTTCAGATGTTCAACATGGTTTCAGTGATTGACGTTGAGAACATTCAGATGTTCAACATGGTTTCTGTGATTGACGTTGAGAATATTCAGATGTTCAACATGGTTTCAGTGATTGACGTTGAGAATATTCAGATTTTCGACATCGTTTCATTGATTGAGGGTCAGAATATTCAGATTTCAACATGGTTTTAGTGTTTGAGGGTGAGAATATTCATATTTTTAACATGGTTTCAGTGTTTGAGGATGTGAATATTCAGATTTTCAACATGGTTTCAGTGATTGATGGTCAGAATATTTAAGATTTTCAACATGGTTTCAGTGATTGGTGGTGAGAACATTCAGATTTTCAACATGGTTTCAGTGATTGATGGTCAGAATATTTCAAATGTTCAACATGGTTTCAGTTATTGACTTTGAGAATATTCAGATGTTCAACATGGTTTCAGTTATTGACGTTGAGAATATTCAGATGTTCAACATGGTTTTATTGATTGACGTTGTGAATATGCAGATGTTCAACATGGTTTCAGTGATTGACTTTGGGAATATTCAGGTGTTCAACATGGTTTCAGTGGTTGACGTTAATAATATTTCAGATGTTCAACATGGTTTCAGTGATTGACGTTGAGAATATTCAGATGTTCAACATGGTTTCAGTTATTGCCGTTGAGAATATTCAGATGTTCAACATGGTTTTATTGATTGACGTTGAGAATATTCAGATGTTCATCATGGTTTCAGGGATTGATGGTGAGAATATTCAGATTTTCAACATGGTTTCAGTGATTGATGCTGAGAATATTCAGATGTTCAACATGGTTTCAGTGATTGACGTTAAGAATATTTAGATGTTCAACATGGTTTTATTGATTGACGTTGAGAATATTCAGATGTTCATCATGGTTTCGGGGATTGATGGTGAGAATATTCAGATGTTCAACATGGTTTCATTGATTGACGTTGAGAATATTCAGATGTTCAACATGGTTTCAGTGCTTGACTTTGAGAATGTTCAGATGTTCAACGTGGTTTCAATGATTGACATTGAGAATATTCAGATGTTCAACACTGTTTCAGTGGTTGACGTTGAGAATATTTCAGATGTTCAACATGGTTTCAGTGATTGACGTTGAGAATATTCACGTGTTCAACATGGTTTCAGTGATTGACGTTGAGAATATTCAGATGTTCAACATGGTTTCAGTAATTGACGTTGAGAATATTCAGATTTTCAACATGTTTTCATTTATTGATGGTGAGAATATTCAGATGTTCAACATGATTTCATTTATTGATGGTGAGAACATTCATATGTTCAACATTGTTTCATTGATCGACGTTGAGCTTATTCAGATTTTTAACATGTTTTTATTACTATGAATACACATGTAATAAGAAAGGAAAATTATTTACATTATTGGTCTCGTAATTTTCGATATTAAAAAAATGTCAGCTGAAAACAAAGAAAACTCACAAAATATGTGATTTTTCGTGTGAAAAAGTAACAAATAGAGAATGTTCATTGGTATAATAACACTTTATACACTACAAAATTAAAAAAACTCTACTAAACAAAAAAAATATGGAGAAGAAAAGTCGAGCTCTTAAAACTATTCCCTCCTTACATCTCAATGACTATAAAGCAGCATATGCATTATTGTGATTATTATTATTATTATTATTATTATTATTATTATTATTATTATTATTATTATTATTATTATTATTATTATTATTATTATTATTATTATTATTTTTATTATTATTATTATTATTATTATTATTATTATTATTATTATTATTATTATTATTATTATTATTATTATTATTATTATTATTATTATTATTATTATTATTATTTTTTATTATTATTATTATTATTATTATTATTATTATTATTATTATTATTATTATTATTATTATTATTATTATTATTATTATTATTATTATTATTATTATTTTATCAAAAGCTGTTCTGGGAGCAATGAAGAGCATGAGAAAGACCAAAGCATGCCCAATACGACAAATTAAGAACACCAAAGGAGAGATAATGGAAGGAGACAAAGAAATCATGGAAACGTGGAGGAAGTATTTTCAACAATTACATAATCCCTACACAACATATTATGAAACAAGGAGTACAGATTAATTAGTAAGAGTAACAAGTAATCGAGATGAGACAGCTGAAGGTGTAGATATCTCAATGGAAGAACTTCAAACAGCTATAAGAAAAGTGAAAATAGGATAAGCCCCAGGAGCAGATCAAGTTTATCCAGAAATGATTAAAAATCAAGGGAGAGAGGCAGACAAACTATTACATGCAATATGCCAACAAGCATGGACGTCTAAACAGGTGCCAGACGACTGGAAAAACGGAACGGTAGCGTACCAGGAAAAGTGTATGCCAGGATTCTGGAAATGAGACTAAGGAAA
>JAXRKP010000104.1:435000-437500 GCA_037039925.1 Doris montereyensis
TTATATAATAATAGTAGAATCGCCCCGTCTCTTATGTAGTCTAGAAAAAAAGACAGAAATACACCTGACAAAATGGATTAGTCTAGGTTATGACTTTGATGTAGAGCTTCATTCTCACCACTTAATTGGACCCAACCATAGCCATGCCTACCGTGCCACTCAATTGGACCCAACCATAGCCATACCATGCCTACCTCGCCACTCAATTGGACCCAACCATAGCCATGCCTACCTCGCCAATCAATTGGACCCAACCATAGCCATGCCTACCTTGCCACTCAATTGGACCCAACCATAGCCATGCCTACCTTGCCACTCAATTGGACCCAACCATAGCCATGCCTACCTTGCCACTCAATTGGACCCAACCATAGCCATGCCTACCTCGCCACTCAATTGGACCCAACCATAGCCATGCCTACCTCGCCACTCAATTGGACCCAACCATAGCCTTGCCTACCCCACGGCAAGTGATTGTCAGGTGACGCGATCTGGGCCTATGTCGATGCTACTCTTCATTCGACTGGCCTAGGCCTAAGCAATGGACGACAAACGTTGTCTCCAAACCTTCGGCACTCTCATTCTCATAAAGAAGAAACCTTGTGTCGCTGGTGTCAGTGTCATTTCTGTAAGTGTAAGAGCACTAAGACACACACTCATGTCACTGATCCTTGTGTCTGTGTGTATAATGTATGTTTCACTCAGTGATCTGTGACCAAGCCAAACTACATTCTACTTATACCCGCTTGCATCATTTCGGAGAAGAGGTGTGGTGATTCATGGTGGAGGTATAACGAGTTCTTCTTTACAATATTCAGAAAAAAACATTCCTGTCAAACCATTGGCAGACGGCGATATAACGAGGCATCCCATGTTTTTATAAAGTATCAGATACGTATAAGGGTGAAAAGCTGGTGGTCAGCGAGAATGGCGGGATAACGGGGGCAGGGGTGATATAACGAAGCTTGAGTGATTTAAAAAAAAAAAAAAAATTACATGTATAATAATCGACAGAACCATCAACAAACTGATGTTGGCCGTATAAAGGAAGACAAATCCACAGTCGGATAAAGGAAACATGAGATCATGAGATCTATGTACTGTAAAAACCGTCTTCCCATTTAATGATATTTCATTCTTTATAGTAAATCTCACATGAAATTAAAACACATGTAAATAATTCTTAATGGTTATTTCTACGATCTTGTCGAAAATGACTTTTGTAGATCAATCTTACAAAGTGTCAATGGACTCAATTCAGTTTATATCATGTTATGTCCCCCTTTGACTGTTCAAATGATAATGTGATGATAAAGGCACAGCAGTTACAATGGATGCTTACACTTAATTGTGTAGTATGGTGGTCTTATTCACATCTACAGATATCATACTCTGTCACTAGTATCCATGTGTCTCTATCTTCTGATATGATAGGTTCTTTAAATGCTGCTATATAGGTTGGGTTTTTTTATTCGAGTTGTGCTGGTAACAATGTCATTTGGTCGTCTTCGGAATGGACAGTTGGAGGCGTTGTTTTTTTCTGTGTGGTGTATTTCTTGTAGTGTTTTAGGTCTTGGTATAGTACCTTTGGTCTTGGTGTCGGGGCTTTTCTTCTATGTTTTGTGCCTGTTTTCAAATTACTCGTGCATTGCTGTTTGGGCCGGAATCGTGTCCTCTTTTCTTAGTGTGTGTCCGAGCATTTTCCATTTTTTGCTCTTTGATTCTATGACTTTTTAGTTTGATTTCTACAAAGGTCATACAAATCTTAGTTGCTGATTTGTTTATTGTTATGTGGTACTTTGAATACTCAAATAACATATTATAGCTCTGTGTCAAATCACATTTTCTGACAAGGACACCATTTCTCCACGAAAATCAATTAACCATAAATATCTCTCTACGAGATAACAAGTTCATAATACAAGAAAAGATAATTAGGCATATAATGTTGCGTTTTACACCGCCTACACAGGAGGAAGTTATGAATACATTTTCAATGACGTCATCAAATGTGACCGTCTTGGCAACGTAAAATCTGTTCATTTTCCTCTGATATACCACACCAGGTGCCGTTGGTTGGTTTTTTTCCATGAGACGAAATGTATTAACTTAATTTAAAAGTTTCAACTTGTAATTAATACAGAAGATGAAAGAGTGAAATCAAGCAGTACGGTAGCACAGCACATCTTTTCAACACATGAGCTGTTAAATGTTTCTTTACGTAGTTTAGCCGTGAACATTTTTCTTTTTTTTTGCGCAGAATCTAATCGAATGTATCAGGGTGATAAAAACACATTTTATTACAAGATAATAATACGTAAGCCGACATTTTTCATTTTAAAAATAGCTGTGGGTTCATTTCTGATTCAATTTTTGAGTGAGTCACTCAACCCAGTTTTACAAAAACTTGACGAGGTGGTGAAAAAAAGTTACATGAATGTGTAGGCTATTGGTGTTATTTGATTCGATTTACCTACATCAACAACTAAGATGATCACGG
>JAXRKP010000104.1:442500-485000 GCA_037039925.1 Doris montereyensis
CAACGCTGTCTTACTCCTATATCTACATCAAATTCTACAGATATGTTTCCAACTGCTCAATATTGGTTTATTGTAAAAGATTTTAATGGCTTCTATTAAATGTTGCTCTACATTGTGTTCTTTTAAGGGAAAACATAGTTCGTCCCTCCTCACAGTGTCAAATGCCTTTTCTAAGTCAATAAAACACAGGTGCAAGTCAATGTTTCTCTCAAGGAATTATTATATTATTTATCTAATTGTAAATATGTGGTCTTGTACACTTTTTCCTGGTCTAAATCCACTCTGGTGCTCTTGAATCCGATCCTCTACTCTTTTCCTTAGTCTCATTTCCAATATCCTGGCATATACATTTCCTGGTACGCTAAGTAGTGATATCCCTCTACAGTTTGAGCATTCCATAGTTGATCCTTTCTTATGTATTGGTACTACCGTTCCGTTTTTTCCAGTCGTCTGGCACCTGTTTGGACTTCCATGCTTGTTGACATATTGCATTTTGCATGTAGTAGTTTGTCTGCCTCTCTCCCTTGATTTTTAATAATTTCTGGATAACCTTGATCTGTTCCTGGGGCTTTTCCTAATTTCACTTTTCTCATAGCTGTTTGGATTTCCTCCATTGATATATCTACATCTTCAGCTGTCTCCTCTGGACTACTTGTTACTCTTACTAATTGATCTTTACGCCTTGTTTCATATGTTGTGTAGGGATTATGTAATTGTTGAAAATGCTTTCTCCACGTTTCCATGATTTCGCTGTCTTCTTTCATTATTTCTCCTTTGGCGTTCTTAATTTGTCGTATTGGGCATGCTTTGGTCTGTCTCATGCTCTTCATTGCCCCCCCCCCCCCCCCCCAGAACAGCTTTTGGTTTCCTGGCTAGCTTTCTTGAAGTCTTTGTCCAAACTCTTCCCATTGTTCCTGTTTTGCTTTCCTCCTTCCTCTTTGGCGATAGTTCTTTTATTCACGTAATCTATCTTATCATGTGGTCTCTTTGTTTGCAAGTATTTCTTCCAGGCAACCTGCTTTTCTTTGATCTTAGTTTTGACATTCTCATTCCACCATGCTGTTCTTTCCCATCTCCTTTAATTCGTTTCCTACCACAGACCTCTTCAGTACAACTGAGGAGTGTGTCTTTATACATTTGCCACTTTTCTTCTATTGTGCTATCATTCAGATCCATCTGTCTTTCACTGATGAATCGTTTTATCATTGATTGGTATACCCCAAAGACAGAGAGAGAGAGAGAGAGAGAGAGAGAGAGAGAGAGAGAGAGAGAGAGAGAGAGAGAGAGAGAGAGAGAGAGAGAGAGAGAGAGAGAGAGAGAGAGAGAGAGAGAGAGAGAGAGAGAGAGAGAGAGAGAGAGAGAGAGAGAGAGAGAGAGAGAGAGAGAGAGGGAGAGAGAGAGAGGGGAAAGGGGGAACAAGACACGGGGGAGGGGGGGTTAATTTAGCTTTATCATTTCTGTTTGTTTCATTTTCTAATAAATCATTACATGCATATGTTAAATTGTTCTCCCAACAATTTAATTTGCCTTATTGGCTCAATTAATTGTTAAATAACGATATTATGTGAATCTTGTTTGATTTTGAAGGAGTGTGCCAAAAACTGTGTCTAATAAAACTGGAGAGGATCGATAAAACTTCCTATGTAGGCCAACTCTGCACGGGGATATGCAAAATTGATCAACCCACAGGCCTGGAGTGGAATGAAGTAACGAACGCAAGTGAAACGTAACCGGCTGTCACGGGAAGCAATAGAATGAGTGCAAATACATGCTGATGTATACCTTGCCTCTGTCTAGGTCTGTGTATATGTTTGTCTTTCTGTCTGTCTCTCTCGTTTTCACTTTTGACTCTCTGTCTGTCTATGTGCATGTCGGGGACTCGGTTGTCCAGAGGAAAGGAGTCGGCTTCTCAACCGACAGGGTTTGGATTCAAGCCCCGCCAGCGATTGAAGAATGTTCTCGAGGTTTCTTTTCAAGTAAAATCTAAACCTCCCCCCTCCCCGGTCCAGGTGGGTGGATCGACACCTTCTCCCATCAGAGACGGACGATAAAAGGAGGTCCCGTGTGCAGATCACAACATTCTGTGCACGTTAAAGATCCCTTGACTGTTTATAGGACAACACAGGCTAAATTATGAATCCTACCAAAAATCGTGAGATCACCTTAGTTGTGGATGTGGGTAAATCAAATCGAATAAAAAGTCAGTTTGTCCGATTCTCTCTCTCTCTCTCTCTCTCTCTCTCTCTCTCTCTCTCTCTCTCTCTCTCTCTCTCTCTCTCTCTCTCTCTCTCTCTCTCTCTCTCTCTCTCTCTCTCTCTCTCTCTCTGTCTCTCTGTCTGTCTGTCTGGCTGTCTCTCTGTCTGTCTGTCTGTCTGTCTCTCTGTCTGTCTGTCTCTCTCTCTCTCTCTCTCTCTCTCTCTCCTCTCTCCACTCTCTCTCTCCTCTCTCTCTCTCTCTCTGTCCATCTCCCTCACCCCCTCCCCTCTATCTCTTTCTCGTTTCTGTCTCTCTCTGTCTCTGTCTCTGTCTCTGTCTCTGTCTCTGTCTCTCTGTCTGTCTGTCTGTCTCTCTCTCTCTCTCTCTCTCTCTCTCTCTCTCTCTCTCTCTCTCTCTCTCTCTCTCTCTCTCTCTCTGTCCATCTCCCACTCACCCTTCCCCTCATCTCTTTCTCGTTTCTGTTTCTCTCTGTCTCTGTCTCTGTCTCTGTCTCTGTCTGTCTGTCTGTCTCTCTCTGTATCTGTCTCTCTGTCTGTCTCTCTGTGTCTCTGTCTGTCTGTCTGTCTGTCTGTCTGTCTGTCTGTCTGTCTGTCTGTCTGTCTGTCTGTCTCTCTCTCTCTCTCTCTCTCTCTCTCTCTCTCTCTCTCTCTCTCTCTCTCTCTCTCTCTCTCTCTCTCTCCTCCCACCTCTCCTTTGCACTCTTTCTCTCCTGTGAAAGAGTACAACGTATTGAATTCTGAGTTGACTCTTGAATGTGACTAATTACATGTTAAAACTGTAGAACAGCTAGCTAAAGATTCTATTTTAATACTTCCTCGTTTGTTGATTTGCGTATTATATCAAGATTGAAGGTGCATTGTTCTGTTTTGTTCGAATAATGAAGCCTTAACCTGATCCAATCAGGAGTAACTAAAGATGTTTATAAAATGTTTTTTTCAGAACTTTTTGACTTTCAATAATTGTTAACAACTCTTAATGATACACTTAATCTAATCTAATATAATCTGGAGTAACTAAAGATGTTTATGGTTTTCAGAACTCGGATCGAACTTGACTTTCAACTTTAATCGACTCTTCAATCGTTGAGTTCATTATTTATTGAAGAGCTTTTCGGTGTCTAAAATGTATTAAAGTTATGCAGTAATGAAAGTAACTAGATCTAGAGAGAGAGAGAGAGAGAGAGAGAGAGAGAGAGTAGTACTAGATCTGTAGTGGTAGTAATATAAAATTATCTAATACTGCTCTAGATCTAGATCTAGATCTAAATACCAGGCTGAAGCAAATATGTTGTTGTTATGTTGGGCATAGCCACCAGGTTTTATCTAGAAAGGATGATTATTTTTTTGATCTGGGTCTAGAGATCTAAGATTTAGAATAGTTACAAGATAGTTTAAAGTTTAGATTAGTCTTAAGTCTTCACTCTAGATCTAGTGTTAAAAAACACTACAGTACCCGAGTACATTCAGTACAGGAGGACACTTCCATCCATTCTGTCTTTCCTCAAGGATCAGCAGATTAGAATGAAGAAAGGTAATATTTTACTATCACTCCCACACACTGACACACAGACAGTACAGTACATCTAGAGAGGCCAAACCAACGTATGTATCGCTGCTGAAGAGAGATTTTACCTCTAAAACTGTTGCAAATTAATGTTTTGAATAAAGTAGGATGCCTGCAGAAAAGATATCAATGATCAAGATTATAGATTAGGTCTCAGGAATCGCATCCTAACAGCTGTGTTGACATATTCATAAGTAATATAGATCTAGGTACCAGAAGTAGAAGTTGCATCTGATCTATAAGCAGTTTGGCTATCGGATTGAGCATGTTGAGGTCTCAAGTTTGAATCCTAGTAAAGCTAGGTCTGACATTGTGTTCTTTAGGAAAGACACGTAACATGGATTTTCCCCACTCTACCTAGGTGCAAATGGGTAGAATCACTAGCTTTGGAGAGTAAAAACCTGTGTTAGACTAGTGTCTTGGCCAGGAGGTAATTATTCTTGCCTGTTCCGCTTCACGCTATTGAAACCAGGATAAACTCTGGCTCTATGGGCCATTGTAACGACCTTGAATGATCTTTAAGGGTACCAGAAGCGCGTTACATGAATATAGTTGTCATTGTGAACAAAAAATGAAATGGATTGTATCTAGATATCTAGCTATGAGAGAAAAAAGACAAATCTATCTCCATCCCTTACCTGAACACACAAAATATTGAACATATCTCAAACCACCTTTAGACTTAAGAGATCAGAATACAGTGGTCTCTGATTAAGGGGGGGGGGGGGTCCTGAAGTGATTTGTTTTGTTTTCGAGTTAAGGTTTTTGCTTTTAGTATGTACATGAGTAACTATCAAAATACAGAATGCTATATCATTGAAAAGTTTGTGGCGTCCTTGGTTGCCACAGAAATGGCAGCCATCTTGGATTTTGACCCAATTTTCAAAATCCATCTCCTCCTTAGTTATGAATAAATTCACTCAAAACTTGTGCAGATCGTCTTTTTCATTCAATATTATATCTAAAGAGTGACGTCGGGTTTTTAAAATATTTTGGATAGTTTTTTTAATGAATTTTTGAAAATACTATAGATATATCGTGAATGTACAAAAACGGCATTTTTATTACATTTTTTTTTTCTCAAAAAGTTTACAATACATATTTTAAAAAACCAACGTCATTCTATTAACATTGACAAGAGGAACCTGTGTGCCAAATATAATACAAATTGTTCAGTAAATGGTGGAGGAGATAGAATTTTAGTGTGAAAAAACTACATTCTGAGATAAATGCAAGTAAAAAAAATTAAAAGAAAATAACACAAAACAAATGCTTCAGACGGGTTTCCCTTGTTGTAGCATCCCCTTACTCTTTCGACAGTCTCTGGCATAGTTACTAGTGTAAAGAGGATTATAAATCTAGGTTTAGATGTGCACTGTTGTGAAAACAGACGTCAAAATGACCAGTTTTTTTTTGTTTTTTTCCTCTATATCCTATGCTTGTGCGCGTGTTTATATACACACTAACGCTAACGCCTCTTACATCACACAGCGATGTGCCGAAGTGACGATCGGTGTTGGCAGAAACAAGGTCAACTTGGTGTTGCCACATTTGGTGATTAACCGCCAATATACAGGTTTTTACTGCCATCTTCTCAGTCAGTGTTAGAGTAATTTAAGTCAAAATTTTGATCGTATTTACCTACGCTCACCTACAAAATATTTTGTAAAAAACATTATACATCATATGGACATTTTCCTATCATGAACTAGTAGATAAATGATTGTTCTACCCAAATATGCAAAGAACAGAAAATCAACCTTAAGAGATCGGTTATTGGAAGAAAGTATTATGCGCTTAGACAGACTATCTCTTAGGTGAATACATGGCGATGTAGCCTAGATCAGTGCTTTTCAAACTTTCTGATATGACGAATCAGCATTTAAAAAAAAAAATTTAATGTGCCATGGACAGGCGACCGAAACAAGCTAATCCAGCATGGCAAAAAATCGGCCGGCCAGATTTTTTAATCTCCATGTATCGGCAGAAAGGTTCAAGTCATTGATTGACGCTTCACTGTGTGCATGTTTGGGAGTCGAGACCGATGATTTGTTAATTTTTAACAGCCAGACTAGGCTGTGTAGCAAAGATACTAGAACAATTGGTCTTCTGTAGTATCGTTGGTGTGAGTGAGTGGAAGATTAGCTAGTGGGGCAAAGCGCTGGACCAATCAAAATTATTAAAGTGACCGACACGACCTCGTTGAAGGCCAAGGGGTTAGGCCTAACTCACCTTACTATATATGGAGGCTCAGGGTTAGGCTAATTACTAACTTTTTCTCTATTGCTCACTTTCTTTTATTTTTATGCCTTGTTGGCGTTCACTCCTGTAACTAACTCGCTGTACAGTGGCTTCATTCTGATTTATGGAAATGGCATTCATTTACCTTACATCAAAACCCACGAAGCACAAATGCCTTTCCTTTGAAATAAAAATAAAAATAATCAATACTGTTGAAATGTGAAGTTCCTTGTTGATTTCACATTTAACAAAAGGTCTCATACAACGAGGACATAGCGTCAGCCCCGACGACTTCGTTGAATCCGATTCCCACTGTGCTATGTAGCTGTTGCATCAAACAATAAAGTTTAGATTCTATCTATCGTATGAAGCACACTGACCATAATAAGTGCACCCTTGGTTGTTGTGAAGAATGGAGCTTTAGCTATAAAATTAAGTTTAACTAATGCCTTGATGAATGGAAGAAGAAACCACATTTCACACCTCCAATGTTCATATCAAATCCCCTAAAGCAACACATCAAACGAAATGAAAACTACCGGTACCCAGCTCAATCGAAGACATGCTCAGGGTTATAATAATTACCAGTATATTATAGGATCAGGAGTGAAAGAAAGCAAACAAATAAAAATTCTCTCCTGCCCCGGCTGGCCTCGCCACCCATCACCACCATTAGCCCTCCAGCAATAATACATATATATTGTGGAATCGAGAGAGCCTGTCAGTTTCACACCTAGCAGTTGGACATGGGGTACGAAGCCGGGTGAAGCCGGCATACAATTAGTATGTTACATATGTTACTTTCAGCCTTAATGAGATTGACAACATGGCGGAGTGCTTTATAGAAGCTTGTGACCTTAGTTACAAATATTACAAGTTTTGATGTGTTTTGGTTTACATGGGGGAGCATGATGTACATGTATTACACTCACAATCTTAGATGGGGTACATTTCTTTGCATCATGATATTATAATAGCACTAAAACGCAATTAAATAAGAGGGAGAGAATCAAATAAGAATACCATAGGTTCAAGAAGAGTTCAAGATCTCTCCGCTACCACCCCTATCCCACCCTGTGATTTCATGTAGCAATTATTGATCGATTAAGTCACAGCATTGTTTGCATTAGTGGAGTGCGAGGCGCGAGATTCTGAACACTTTGCGTCACTGTGTCTGATTGTGTGACCATAAAAGAAATAGAAACAAATAGATAAATAGTCGGAGAGATGAGCAATTCACGTGTAAAAATGGGAAATTGTTTCAATACAGTACTTTTTTATGCATGAATGTCAAACATAAAAAACAACGCAATAGGTAATTGTTAGCAATGATCAAGGGCATTAGTACCCCTTGCTCCATTTTTCTAAGCACATCATGCACTTAATAGGGATAAACAGTAACAGTTCTTTTTTCCAATACTTCTGTAATTTCTATTTATAGCCAGAAATTCAATGTGGCTGCTGTGATCACATGACCAATCCATCGCACAAGCCTGTTGACAACATACTCATCAATTATTGGACACTGACCAGAAATTTCAATGATCTTCGTCAAATCATTATTTTAATTTATTCCAAATTGTTTCCTTAACATGCTCTGTTTCTGAAAAGATTCCCAAAACAGCTGGTAATGGGAAGTATAGAGATGTGAACACGGCTGGTACAGAAAGTGTTAAAACCTATTGTGGTGGTCACGCAATCGACCCTGGATCCATTCTATAATTATAATATTAATTTTTGATAGTATGATATTTTAGTTTATAAATATAAATATCTTTCAGTCTTACTGTGCTTCTCAATTTATCTGTTCAAGAAAGTGTAAGTGTGGTTTCTTCTTCACAAAGCAGTTGTATTCTTTCCAACATATTTTACAAACCAATTGGAGAGTTTAGTATAAATTATAATTAAACCTTTTTTTTTGTCCCTTTGCAGGAGACTTAGGAATGGCTCTTCCACCTGACACTGACACTGACAGTGAAAACTTTCTTATAGAAGTAGGTCCTGTACAAGAGACAGAGTTGGAAATTCTTCCAGTTCCAGATCCTATACCATCAGAGTCGCCAAGTCCCAACGCCCACTCCTTTCATTCTTCATTGCTTGATGACTTTCAGCTGGATTTGGAACTGGAATGCGAAGAAGATAATTTTATGGCGATTGATAGCAACCCTCATCATTCCTGGAATTCTGATGCAACACCTGTCCACCTGTTTGGACCACTTCTAAATGCTCAGGGTCAGAGTCAAGCTCATCACAGCGGTGAGAATCAAAGTTTAAGGAACCCCACCATTGCTGAATTAATCAGATCTGAGTATGTAGACCACAAAGACAAAGGAGGAGAAATAGCTGCCGTAAAAAAATCCATTCCAGTGAAAAGTGCTTCAGATGAACTTTATGATGCAACGTCTATTCAAGCCAATCATTTAAAAAGTTTTCCCCCTTGGCTTCTTCAAACAAAATCGATGACATTTCTCAAAATTGTGTTATCTGTCCTGTGTGCAAAATTCTTTTCTCAAGTCTCAAAGCTTTACAGTCACATTTCTCAGACCAACACAACAAAATTAAATCCGAGCCAGAAGATTATGAGCGTTCCTCTCGCTGTAGTGCTCAAAGCAGATGGCATTATCCCAAGAAAAAACCCCACAAAACAAAGGAAAAATCTTGCCATTGCTAAACATCAAAAAGCTTAATAAAAGTCTAGATCCATTTTATTGCAAGATGTGTTCCTACGCCTGCAAGAAAAAGGGTTACTACAACAACACATGAAGAGTCGGCATAATCCAAAAGAGAGACTTTTGTGTGTCACTTGTGTCCCTTCTCCTGTCTACAAGAAAGATCTTTCAAAGTTCACAAGCTTACACATGAAGGTATGGAGGGTAAATTGCCTGTGATCAATGTGGAAAGCTGTTTTCACAATGAGCATTCTAAAAAGACATGCACGCACGCACAATGCAGCAAGACCTTACGTTTGTGATTTTTACAGCTGTAAGAAAGCTTTCACCATTAAGAGTCGTTTAACAGACCATGTTAGAACCGTTCACAAAAAGAATTTTACAAACAAGAGAACGGAAAACGAAAATTCAAAAGATAGTGACTGCCAACAAAATAAGGTGATAATGATATCACAAGTTAAAAATTGGAGAAACCGGAACCAGCAGCTGATTTAATTTCCAAAATTGAAGAGTTTCCTGTTTTATCACAAAGTGGTGATGCTGAGGCAAGAGTTCCTTCTCAATGCCAATCCGGTGATCAGCAAAATAGTAACAATGACCTTACCGTTGTTTATGATATTATTTTACCTGAAACTGAAAGCTCTTCTTTTGGCGACAAAAGCACAACTCGACATGTTCAGTCAGTCAGTAGGTCTACATCAATCAGATATTAACAATATGCTGCCCTCTTCTTCAAAAAGCCTTTTAAAACCTACCATTACCTCTATAAACATAATGCAAAATTCAGAAGAGAAATTTTTGTCCCAGGATAAAAAGTTTCAGTGCTCCTGGGCAGGATGTGGGAAGAGGTTTGAGACAATTTTAATTTGAAAACACATGTGTACTCATACTGGAGAGATGGAGAACGCATGTCCATTTTGTCGGTATAGATGTATACAGAAGTCTGCTTTAGACAAACACATGGAAAATCATAAGAAATTGTAGCCCTGTCTATTCTGAAATATCCTGGAATATTTGGTGAAGTCACACGAAAAAAATTCTCATGAAAATTCCACAAACACAGTGGAAACCTCAAAAACCGAAGTCCAATAAGTTGAGTTTCTCATAAGTCGAAGAAGTCAATAAATGAGGATTTTTTCCCTTCTTCGTCCTTGTAAGATTCAAACACATAAGTTTAGTTGACTGCAGTACAAGTCAGTTCGTATAATTCTGATACGGCCATTTCATGGGAACGGGAATAAAAATCTTCATCTCGAGTCTTTTTCGACACGTTTTCTTAGTTAGTGCTGACTGCCACATGCACTAACACACAGTGCGTGTCATCCTCAATCTATATAGCAGAATACATGCAAATATAAACAGTGTGGGACACTAGAGGGGTTAAGAGGTGAGTGGGCCATTGCCAGTGACATAGCGCTTGCTAATGTGTTCTCGCATAGTGATTTCAACCAGTGACCAGTCCCAAGGAGAGTCTAGGCGTCTGGGTCTAGATCTAATTATTGATCAATGACGGGAGTGAGACTAGTGAGAATAAATAATGGGATGGAAGGGGAAGAAAAGACAGTGTGGGGTTGGTCTTGGAAGGCCTACAGTCTACAGTCATGATGTTATACTATAGGTTGTCAATTGTAGTACCCGTATATTTGTAAAAACAACAAAGGCATGGAAATGCTTATAGTAAGCCTGCCGATTATGTTATTATGTACACAATTTATACACACTGATACATGTGTAGTACATGTAAGAGACCACTGTGTTGTTTTATTGTTGCGTTCATTGCTCATGGAAGCAGTCACATAATGATATACTGGCACTGGCACTAGATCTCTACAAATTTGCAGAATTTCATTTTGGCTTCAAATTTCAAGGGACGTAAGCAAAACTATTTTTGAGGATCTTTTGACTTGGTTAACTCCTTAGATTTTCCAAAATCTCATAATTCGAAGTTGCCATCAATTCCCAAGGAATTCGAACTAAGAAGTTTCCACTATCTTAAACATGAGTGTTATTATACTTTACAGGGTAATAATTAATGTGGATGACTTTCTTAACCTGTGAAAGACAAAACAGTGTTGAGGATGGATGTATTGTAATTCTACAATAATTCCAGAACATCCATTTACAGTGGAACCTATCTCAGTGGAGAGTAAAATCGTCCTCATTGGCCTGGTTTCTCAATTTACGGGGGACTTAAGGATTTTGATTTCCCTCAGCAGTTTGAGGTACCTTAGTACTTCTATGAGTGGTAAAACGCAGAATTAAACGAACAAGTAGCCACAGTTCATCGAGACAAGGATGGCATTCATCAGAGATTTAATGTTACCGACACTCCACAT
The DNA here is from genome assembly GCA_037039925.1 of Doris montereyensis. Taxonomy (NCBI): domain Eukaryota; kingdom Metazoa; phylum Mollusca; class Gastropoda; order Nudibranchia; family Dorididae; genus Doris; species Doris montereyensis. Next base: position 453,527 of record JAXRKP010000104.1, read on the forward strand.
TCAATTTTCCTTGGACGGTAGATAGATAAGACATGTAATCAAGAAGGCATGGTGAATCGTTAAATCTCCTCACTTGTCCACTCTTGTGATTGGCGGGTTAGGCGGGCAATAAAAGACTATGACAGTGCATAAATCTGCTTTCTATTTCTAAGCATTGCCCCATGTGAACACCGTACTGTATTGTCAGGTGGACGATCAGGACTCGCTTGACACCTGCTTTTACACCTTCGTAATGGGTGTCTGGTCTGTCTGGCTTATGGTTAAGTCGTGAACTGGCACTTCCTACATCGTATACATATCATGAAATGTATAACACGTGTAGCACTAACGCAGGTGTAATACTAATAATCGATGTTTTGCTAACACGGAAATCGAATTTGGATAACAAGTGAGTGTTGTAATAAATAAAATGTGGGAAAAATAGTGATGATGATAATCAATTCAAGTTCGCGAAAAATTGTCCCGATTAGCCTGAGACCTTTTCCGTTTAGTTTAGAGAGGTAAAATATATAGAAATAATTCTGGTCCCTAAAATTTCTTCCCGATTGTCTGGATGTCCCGATTCCCTGGATTCCCGATAAGACTGAGAGGTGTCACTGTATATGTATTGTTAAAAAATATCACATGTCGAAGGTTTCAATTAGATTTTATTAACAAAGTTCATTCACTATATTGTTCCATGTTCTTGCCTTGTCTGTTTGACGAGGGTCTCTAGTTAAATTTCCGGAATGGAATAGAAGGAACATTGGTATCATCTTCAAATGTTCACAACTGTTCAAAGTACTCCCTTTGAGCTTGTATGCAAAGTTGCATCCCTCTAGACCAAAAATCAAAGCAGTTCTGCCACATTTCGAGGGTATGACTGAAATTTCATATTCAAATGCCCTTAGCGTCTTTGGGATTCTGATAGTTAATTTTTCTTTGATATATATATATATGGGAACAAATGGAAGTCACAGGATTGGAGAATAGAAAGGATGGGTAAGAATTTGAACGTTATTATCAAACTGCTGCAACCATTTATCAACTGATATTGTAACTTCTTGTGCTGCTGCTGTTATTACCCCTATCACTACTATCAGTATCAGTCAGGAAGCCTACTACTACTACTATTTTCATGTTACTACATGTATTTCTCTGTTTGCGTTGTTATCTTTTTACACGTTTATTTCACTCTGCATTGCGTGTGTTTCACTGTTTATGTATCACAGATATGTTCCAAAAGTTTGTTATACTTATTATTATTGTTATTATTATTATTATTATTATTATTATTATTGAAAATCGTTTATTCCCTAAGGTCATGCTATCATCTCACAAATGAAAAAAACAACCCCATGTTATTTACGGTTAAGGCGATGGGCTTTGGGATTTTTCTTGGGTTTCAATTATATTGTTGCTCTGTGTTATGTATGTATGTTTGTTTGTATATATGATATTGTATTGTAATTTGTGTAATTTCGATGCTAGTTTGTGCGAGTGTGTGTGAGTGTGTTTGTTATATGTGTTTGTGTATGTATGTGGATGAGTGTTTGCGAATGTGTGTAATGTGCTAAGTTCCAGCTCCAGCTGCCTTAATATTAATATTGTGTGTGTCAGTTGTGTGCAGTACATATATCAATTTGTACAACACCAATCTGTGTTCCTGCTGTATTTTCTGTTTACAAATGGCAATAAATTATTATTATTATTATTATTATTATTATTATTATTATTGCTATTATTATTATTTATTATTATTATTATTATTATTATTATTATTATTATTATTATTATTATTACTATTATTATTATTATTATTATTATTATTATTATTATTATTATTATTATTATTATTATTATTATTATTATTATTATTATTATTATCATGATCATCATCATGATCATCAGGATCATGATCATGATCATGATTATCACCATCATCATCATTGTTATTATTATTATTATTACTTTTATTATTATTATTACTAGATCTTTTATTATTATTATTATTATTATTATTATTATTATTATTATTATTATTATTATTATTATTGTTAATGTTATAACGTAATTAGTGAAATCAATTTGGGGCAACAGCTTATTTCTTTAGACTGGACTATTTGCTGATGAAAGGATGCGATAGAGTAAAATTGTAAAAATAATATTGTGTGGACTCTAGTCTGACTATGAATCAGGTCATCTGATTTATTCATTACTTATTGGTTAGACTTTTGTAGTCGATACTGTCATAGGCATGGGTCATATACTTGACTTGACTTACTTGACTTAATTGCATAGGGCGTGACGCCCCCATGCGACAATTACACACATATTTCCTCCATTGTTCTTTGGTTAGTGCTCTTCTCTCCGCCATGAGTGTGAGGAGTAGAATGCCACACTGCTCCCTGATGTTGTCGGACCATCTTTGGGGTGGGCATCCTCTTTGTCTTGGATTCGTGAAATCTAACTATAGCTGGCATTGATCCTTGTTTGTGCTTTACCCCTGACAACATGTCCGAACCAATGAAGTCTCCTATTCACCACCACATCCTCGATTGTTTCATTCATGCTCAGTGTGTCACGTATGTGCGTGTTTCTAAGCCTATCGTGTTTAGTAACACCAAGGATAGCCCTTAGGCATTTCATTTTGAATACCAAGAGAGCATTCATTTCCTCTCTCCTCCCGGTCCATGTTTCAGAGCCAGATATGGCTATTGGCAAAGTGAGTGCTTTATAAAGTCGAATCTGAAGTTTTCTGGTCATATTGTGAGAAGTCCATAGCGTTGATCTCAGGCAACCAAACGCCTGCGATGCCATCGATGTTGGCCATCTGTTGCGCAGTCAGGGACTAGACTTCCCACAAACTGAAATTGTGCGACTTTGGGACTGTTTGATCTAACTTTATTTCATCATTCTGTTCCGGAGACATACGGTAGCTGCACATTTAAGGGGTTGATCTTCAAACCTCATTTTCGACAAGCCTTTTCAAATTCTGTTGTTGTCAGTTTAAGTTTATCGGAAGCGGCAGATATGAGAGTGGTATCAACAGCGTACCCGATGTCAATTGAAATGTAGTCCTTTAACTGAAAGATGGCATCTTAACTATACACGTAAACACAATAGTTCAGACACTTAGGAAATATACATGAAGGGCAACATCGTAATAAGAATAAGACAGTGGAAATAAAGTCTTTACAATTACACTAATTACAGGCACGTGTACTTTATTAAACTGCCCAACAACGCGACAGAGCAGGCATAGCGTGGAACAGTCTCAGCAGTACGAAAGCACACAATAGCTATTGTAGGACTCTTTCCATTACATCTCGCTCCTTGTAGTAAGAGGGCCCTTTATTTTAAAGTTTCAAGACACAATCAAGACGATTACACTTCAGTTTGCTTAACGACGATACAGATTAGACTACTGAGCTTCTGTACATCAATGACCACATGGATTTAGACTAGTCTTTAAACACAAATTAGAACGTCAAGTTATGATTGCTTTCTAACTTTCTTTCTTTCTTTATCGAATATCAGTTCCAATTCTACCTTTCAGTGTATGGGTTCAGATGCCCGAGATGATCTTTCTCCAAGATGCACTGTCCTGGCATTTTCTGTTTCCTTTCAAAAATGTTAAATTTCTATTCTTCAATGCCTCTTTTATGCCTTCTTCCCACTTTCTCTGAGGTCTGCCTTTTGGTCTTTTACCTTGGGCCCATAGCTTGAACCCCAATTTATGGGGTTTATTTCGCATATATTGTTTAACCATGCTTTTGCCTTTAAATGCAACCATGATCTCATCAACTGACTGCATTTCTGTTGTTGGTAGTTGTCTCAGGTTGTCCCTCATTTGATTGATCCAAGGACGAATTTTCCACAGTCGGTCATTCTCCCGAGGCATGTTGTTATCAGCAAAATGGATGTGTGAGCACAGAACCTCATATCTGTTTCTGGGCATAACTTTTGCAACGGGTGGATATCTTGTCTTACGAGCCCAATATGCACGGATATAGTGAGCTTTCATTATGCCCATCTGCAAATACATCCCAACGAATCGTTCAATTTCTTTCCCCTTCGTTTTGAGCTCCATACCATCTTATGCTAAGCCGTAAATATTGCTTTGATTTGCCACATCCTGAATCATGTCGTCAGAAACAACTTTCTTGAAGAATTGAAATGGCGACTGTAGTTCATTAGATGCAGATTCTATTTCCCCAAGGAAATGGGTATCAACAGGATTACATGTATATGGCATCCACACCACATAGGTTGGTCGAACATCTGAGTGAGACAATATTTCTTCATCTTCATTTTGAGCAATCTTTTCCTTGTCTGCCCTAATTTGATCACGAAGTCGTGAAAGTGGTATGTTGTCATCCTCATCATCAGAAAGACCAGATTGATCACAAATGTTCCGATATTTAACAGTTCTTTTTCGCTTTTTACTTGTTGACGGCATATCATTACCATCACTGTCAGAATTGCTGCCATGACTTGGGATGTACTCATCATCTGATTAAAAAAAATCACTGTCATTTGGATCGATATTTTCCAACAAATCCATTACATCCTCATCTTCAAGACAGTCTTCCATGTCTGAGGAAACGGAAAAAGAAGGAAGTTTGTGAAAATAAGTAAGAAAATTATGCAGCAGAACATGATGTTACTGGGCAATACATAAAAACAGGATCACATTGTCAAGAAATAATAGAACATTTATACAGGAATAATTCTAAGATTGAATTATTTGTTCATAATACCCAATATGACATATCTGTCACAATGGGCAACCTCCTTGTTCCCAATATGACAGATCTGTCACAATGGGCAACCTCCTTGTTCCCAATATGACAGATCTGTCACAATGGGCAACCTCCTTGTTCCCAATATGACAGATCTGGCAATGTAAACATACCTCCTTGTTCCCAATATATCCAAAATAATGGGCAGCGCCATTTTCCCATCTAAACTAAGGTCTAAACAATTTGAATTAAAAAAATCCTTATTCCCAATATGGGATTGACAATGGGAAACTATGTCTTGTTCCCATGTCGTTTACAAATCACACAACTCACAATGGAAGCAGCAAGCTCCAGTTGTTAAATTGACAGATCTGGCAAATCAATTGCAAGGCAATGTAAACATACCTCAGAATGTTATGATATCCAAAATAATGATGCACCAGCGCAGCATTTACATCTAAACTAAAGGTCTAAACAATTTGAATTAAAAAAATCCTGGGTACCTTGAGTGGGATTGACTTCGATTGGAAACTATGACCAGTTGCAATGCAGCAGTGGTGTTCTTTTTACAAAAAATCACACAACTCAAACAGCCTTTGATCAGCCAAGACCGACCTCAAAAGGAGACTTGTAAATTGCTATCTTTATCATTGGAGAGTGCTAGGAACAAAGGATGATGATAATGAAATCAACTAGGTACACAATGATTTGTAGCTAGCTTATCCATGGACACCAGAATACCATATGACAGATCTGTCATCCTGAATACTAGCTGGTTTTAACTTTCCTTAGCCTTTGGTCATTCAAGACCAGCCTGCAATGCAGCAGGGTGTTCTTTCTGTCAAGGTTAAGGTTTTCCTTAGTCTTTGGTAAGTCAAAACCGACCTACAAGGCAGCATGTTGTTTCTGTCAAGGTTAACTCCTTTCTCCTTTGATCAGCCTGTGGTTGACCGACCTGCTAGGCAGCAGGAGACTCGTTTGGAGTTGGCGGGATCATTTACTCCCTCACAGGTGCTTACCTGATCCTGTGCCCACGATTTTCTCAACTAATCACGTTGATTACTGCTACTTATCCAAGAGAATGTCACACGATTATTGCACATGACAAAACCTAACAAGAAACCAATCATCACTGAATCGTGCTGGTTTAATGATGGTTCCATAATCACCTGGGAGCAGGAGTTTCAGATCTGGGAACTGAACACGGTAGGTCAGGCTCAAGAGGCCTGGCAGGTTTTCCATCGACTATTTTCGAAGATTCGCCTGAGACTGAGACATTGCTGTCTTCATTTCATCGCTGTTCGATGCTGTTCTCTCTGGTAATGAATTATCCTGTGGTTGACGAGTCGCATTTGCTAGCGACTTTAGCTTGGAGATTTCACGTTTTTATCTCCGTTGGTTTTGACCTCACACGATCACCTCACACGATCACCTCACACGATCACCGCACACGATCACCTCACGATTAAGATCACACACGAAACACGATAACCGTGATCACCTCACACGATCACCGCACACGATCTCACACGATCACCTCACGATCCGATTACCTCACACGATTACCTCACGATCACCTCACGATCATCTGGATGAGATCTGGAAAATCCTGAACTATAACTATAACGTCGATCGTATTTCTGACGCTCTTTAGCTCGCTGATCCCGGTTTCTTACGTTGTGGGGTTTCCTTGCCTGTAGATTGGTACGGCAAAAGTAGGAACGGTTGTGCGTATCCTTCTACTTCCACCCATAGCCATTTCTGCTGGGCTCATGCCAAGACTCGGGATGGGCGTTGCTCTGTATCATGCTAAGACTCTTAGTAAGAGCGCACGATGGACATCTTATTGTTTGAGAATGTCTTTAGCTGTTCACGCTCTTTAGCTCTGATCTCTCTCTCTCTCTCTCTCTACCCATCTCTCTCTCTCTCAAGACTCTCTCTCTCTGTCTCTAAGACTCTAGTAAGAGCGCTCGATGGACATCTTATTGTTTGAGAATGTCTCTCTGTTCACGCTCTCTCTCTCTCTCTCTCTCTCTCTCTCTCTCTCTCTCTCTCTCTCTCTCTCTCTCTCTCTCTCTCTCTCTCTCTCTCTCTCTCTCTCTCTCTCTCTCTCTCTCTCTCTCTCTCTCTATGCTTGACCACTCTACTGAGGATACTGTGGACGATTGGTGATATGATGGAAATTTCAGGTTTTACAGAAAGCTTTTAAATTCAGTTGAAACGAATTGTGGACCCTTGTCTGATACACCTGTCTCTGGAATCCCATGTGCGGCAAATACGTTTTTTAGCTTGCTAATAATGCCTGGTGAAGTCAGTTTTATTTCATGAGGTGTGCAATATGGGATTATCTAAAGTAATAATAGTAACAGTAACAGTAACAGATGGTTACTAGGTGCATTTGATTGTTCACTTCGCACAAATCGGTTGCAACGTTTTGAAATGGTCGTTCTGGAAGTGCTATAGAAATCAGACGTTCTCGTCTCTCTGTTGGCCTCTTCTCAACGCAGTACCTACATTTCGATACCTTTTCCTTCTATATCCACGTTTATTCCTGCCCACCAAACAGACTGGTTGGCTCTCTCGCGGCATTTTGTGATTTCTTGGTGACCACTATGGATGTTGTCGATAATTTCGTTTCGTAAACTGTATGGTATCACGATTCTCTGTCCTCTTAAGAGCAGATCGTCACTCACACTTAATGTTGATATTATCCTTTCAACATGTAGAAAGTTTCTTGATGCCAATTTAACATCTCTTTTATATTCTGGCCATCCATTTACAATATATTCAATCGTTGTTTTGATGCATACATTCTGTTGTGACTGATTTCGAATTTGATTGAGTTTTCTGTCTGTCACTGAATTCACTACTCTGCTGACATACGTGGCGACATCGTCTTGTGACGCTTTTTCTTTTTCGGATGTAGTGTAGCGTTGACGGGACTCATTGAAAGAGTGTCCGAAATCAGCATTTCTCTGCCTGGTATGTAGACTGGTCGAAGTTGAAATCTCATCATTCTCATCAACAGTTGCTGACAATGGATTGGAGTGTCGATTAAATCCCTTGACTTGATTAAAATGAAAGGTACAAGAAGTTTGTGATGTGTTAGTAATTAGTAGGTAAAATCCGTCAAACCTAATTAAATAGCGATGACATTTTTCACAAACCCGTGTCGCAGCAAGACATTTTTTTCAATGTGTGCATACTACTGGTCTACATTAGTAAGGGAACGCGATGAGAAAGCAACTGGCCGGGGACCATCTGGATGTTCCTGTAAGAATACTTCCTCCCCCCCCAGTCCATATGAACTGCTGTCAGCTGAAACTATGGTAGGTTTTGCAACATCAAAGTAAGCAAGTACAGATGCTCAAGTGAATAAATCTTTGACTCTTTCAAATGATCTCCGTTGTAGTAGTGATCCCCACAACCAATGCGAATTCTTTTTCAACAATTGATTCATTTATTCGACTCAACTCTTTAGATAGGTTAGAGAGAAAACGTCCAAGGTAATTGACCATTCCCAGGAAACGTTTGACTGAGTTCATTCGCGTTTGTGGGCGCTTTCATCCCTGCGATTTCTTCTACCTTTGAATCGTCGACTCCCATTCCGTTCTTGCTTATGGTGTGACCCGAAAGGTGAAGTTATTCTTTGTAGTATACGCACTTCTCTGCATTTAATTTCAAACCAGATTCTTTGAGTTTTGTTTCTACTTTCTTTAATAGTTGAGTGGGTTCTTCTTGGGAGGAAGAATGACATACTAATACTACATGTAGTTCTATATCGTCCATGAAACAGATAAAGCATTTTCTTTGTCCTAATGCGTTGAACTATTTCAGGCGGTGATGTTGTTATTCCAAATGGAACGTGTGTAAAATAGTAGTTATTCCAAATGGAACGTGTGTAAAATAGTACCCACTACACTAAACTAAACTAAACTAAACGGTGTGATGAACGCTGTGTAGTGGGCTGATTCTGGGTCAAGCGGGATTGCTAACAATACATCCGCTGGCTGCGTCAAGTTACGAAAATATTGTTGAATCCCTAAGCTCGTGGATGCTATCGTAAAGAGATGGCAGAATAAAGCGTTCATGTTTACGTTTTACTTACGGCCTTATTCAGCTTCTTGAGATCTACACGGATTCTTACGCTATCATTTGGTTTTAACACTAACACTATTGTTGTTTTGGGTGCTTTTTGGTGCCTTCTTTGTTTTTTTGTTTTTGTTTTTAGATTATGAGATTGTTCAGTAGATTTTCATATATGCTGTAAAAGGCTGCTAATGACAAGGATGTGCTAAAAAGTAATGCCTGTTACGTCATTCATAGCGTTCTTATTCTCATCAACACTTTTTGCACAAATGATACACGAATAATAAAAAAAAAGCTTACAACATCGGCTACACTTTGCTTACTTTTTATTTTATATGTCAACGTAGTCTCCGTTGCGATCCTCGCAGAGCTGCCAACCAACGCCAACGCCAACGCCAACGCCAACGCCAACGCCAGACTAGTTGGCACATCCTGTGTCAGTGTCAGTGTCAGGGACAAAATGAGCAGACTTTTGTCTACACCACAGTCAAACATCGGCTTCACATCAGCGTCATTGTCATGTACACTAAGGTACAAAAGGGTTCCTCTTGATTATACTGAATTCTTTTCACTTTCACTTTCAGCCAATTTACAGTTGCGCCATCAGTGTCTTTTGTTTTTCGCATCTTTCATCACACTTTTGGCAAGAAGCTGAAAGTTCAAAAATTCATCATGTCTAAATTGCTTGACATTGTATGAATGGCGTCTCCTTGCACTTCTGAAAACAGAAATCCAATCCAGCATTGAGTAAACACTCCTGTTCTTTTTCTCTGTTTCAATGCTGGAGTGCAAACTGTCTGCCTCCATTGATGAGTGACCACTTTCCAGATAGCACGTCATACTGGTTTCTATTCTGACCACTTTCCAGATAGTCATACTGGTTTCTATTCTGACCACTTTCAGATAGCACGTCATACTGGTTTCTATTCTGACCACTTTCCAGATAGTCATACTGGTTTCTATTCTGACCACTTGACCACTTTCCAGATAGTCATACTGGTTTCTATTCTGACCACTTTCCAGATAGTCATACTGGTTTCTATTCTGACCACTTTCCAGATAGTCATACTGGTTTCTATTCTGACCACTTTCCAGATAGTCATACTGGTTTCTATTCTGACCACTTTCCAGATAGTCATACTGGTTTCTATTCTGACCACTTTCCAGTTAGTCATACTGGTTTCTATTCTGACCACTTTCCAGATAGTCATACTGGTTTCTATTCTAACCACTTTCCAGATAGTCATACTGGTTTCTATTCTAACCACTTTCCAGATAGTCATACTGATTTCTATTCTAACCACTTTCCAGATAGTCACGTCATATTGGTTTCTATTCTAACCACTTTCCAGATAGTCATACTGGTTTCTATTCTGACCACTTTCCAGATAGTCATACTGGTTTCTATTCTAACCACTTTCCAGATAGTCATACTGGTTTCTATTCTAACCACTTTCCAGATAGTCACGTCATATTGGTTTCTATTCTAACCACTTTCCAGATAGTCATACTGGTTTCTATTCTGACCACTTTCCAAATAGTCATACCGGTTTCTATTCTAACCACTTTCCAGATAGTCATACTGGTTTCTATTCTAACCACTTTCCAGATAGTCATACTGGTTTCTATTCTAACCACTTTCCAGATACTGGTCTAACCACTTTCCAGATAGTCACGTCACTGCTTTCTATTCTAACCACTTTCAGTGTCTATTCTAACCACTTTCCAGATAGTCACGTCATACTGGTTTCTATTCTGACCACTTTCCAGATAGTCATACTGGTTTCTATTCTGACCACTTTCCAGATAGTCACGTCATACTGGTTTCTATTCTGACCACTTTCCAGATAGTCATACTGGTTTCTATTCTGACCACTTTCCAGATAGTCACGTCATACTGGTTTCTATTCTGACCACTTTCCAGATAGTCATACTGGTTTCTATTCTGACCACTTTCCAGATAGTCCTACTGGTTTCTATTCTGACCACTTTCCAGATAGTCATACTGGTTTCTATTCTAACCACTTTCCAGATAGTCACGTCATACTGGTTTCTATTCTAACCACTTTCCAGATAGTCACGTCATACTGGTTTCTATTCTAACCACTTTCCAGATAGTCACGTCATACTGGGTTTCTATTCTAACCACTTTCCAGATAGTCACGTCATACTGGTTTCTATTCTGACCACTTTCCAGATAGTCCTACTGGTTTCTATTCTAACCGCTTTCCAGATAGTCACGTCATACTGGTTTCTATTCTAACCACTTTCCAGAGAGTCCTACTGGTTTCTATTCTGACCACTTTCCAGATAGTCATACTGGTTTCTATTCTAACCACTTTCCAGATAGTCACGTCATACTGGTTTCTATTCTAACCACTTTCCAGATAGTCACGTCATACTGGTTTCTATTCTAACCACTTTCCAGATAGTCATACTGGTTTCTATTCTAACCACTTTCCAGATAGTCACGTCATATTGGTTTCTATTCTAACCACTTTCCAGATAGTCACGTCATACTGGTTTCTATTCTAACCACTTTCCAGATAGTCATACTGGTTTCTATTCTGACCACTTTCCAGATAGTCATACTGGTTTCTATTCTAACCACTTTCCAGATAGTCATACTGGTTTCTATTCTAACCACTTTCCAGATATTCATACTGGTTTCTATTCTGACCACTTTCCAGATAGTCATACTGGTTTCTATTCTGACCACTTTCCAGATAGTCATACTGGTTTCTATTCTGACCACTTTCCAGATAGTCATACTGGTTTCTATTCTGACCACTTTCCAGATAGTCACTGGTCATACCATTTCCAAATAGTCATACTGGTTTCTATTCTGACCACTTTCCAGATAGTCATATTGGTTTCTATTCTAACCACTTTCCAGACAGTCATACTGGTTTCTATTCTGACCACTTTCCAGATAGTCATACTGGTTTCTATTCTAACCACTTTCCAGATAGTCATACTGGTTTCTATTCTGACCACTTTCCAGATAGTCATATTGGTTTCTATTCTGACCACTTTCCAGATAGTCATACTGGTTTCTATTCTGACCACTTTCCAGATAGTCATACTGGTTTCTATTCTAACCACTTTCCAGATAGTCACGTCATACTGGTTTCTATTCTAACCACTTTCCAGATAGTCATATTGGTTTCTATTCTAACCACTTTCCAGATAGTCATACTGGTTTCTATTCTAACCACTTTCCAGATAGTCATACTGGTTTCTATTCTGACCACTTTCAAGATAGTCATACTGGTTTCTATTCTAACCACTTTCCAGATAGTCATACTGGTTTCTATTCTAACCACTTTCCAGATAGTCATACTGGTTTCTATTCTAACCACTTTCCAGATAGTCATACTGGTTTCTATTCTAACCAATTTCCAGATAGTCATACTGGTTTCTATTCTAACCACTTTCCAGATAGTCATATTGGTTTCTATTCTAACCACTTTCCAGATAGTCATATTGGTTTCTATTCTAACCACTTTCCAGATAGTCATACTGGTTTCTATTCTAACCACTTTCCAGATAGTCACGTCATACTGGTTTCTATTCTAACCACTTTCCAGATAGTCATATTGGTTTTTATTCTGACCACTTTTCCAGATATAGTCATATTGGTTTCTATTCTAACCACTTTCCAGATAGTCACGTCATATTGGTTGAAACCACTTTCCAGATAGTCATACTGGTTTCTATTCTGACCACATTCCAGATAGTCATACTGGTTTCTATTCTAACCACTTTCCAGATAGTCACGTCATATTGGTTTCTATTCTGACCACTTTCCAGATAGTCACGTCATATTGGTTTCTATTCTGACCACTTTCCAGATAGTCACGTCATACTGGTTTCTATTCTGACCACTTTCCAGATAGTCATACTGGTTTCTATTCTGACCACTTTCCAGATAGTCATACTGGTTTCTATTCTGACCACTTTCCAGATAGTCACGTCATATTGGTTTCTATTCTGACCACTTTCCAGAGTCACGTCATATTGGTTTCTATTCTGACCACTTTCCAGATAGTCACGTCATACTGGTTTTCTATTCTGACCACTTTCCAGATAGTCATACTGGTTTCTATTCTGACCACTTTCAGATAGTCATACTGGTTTCTATTCTGACCACTTTCCAGATAGTCATACTGGTTTCTATTCTGACCACTTTTCCAGATAGTCACGTCATACTGGTTTCTATTCTGACCACTTTCCAGATAGTCACGTCATACTGGTTTCTATTCACCACTTTCAGATAGTCACGTATTGGTTTCTATTCTAACCACTTTCCAGATAGTCATACTGGTTTCTATTCTAACCACTTTCCAGATAGTCATACTGGTTTCTATTCTGACCACTTTCCAGATAGTCATACTGGTTTCTATTCTGACCACTTTCCAGATAGTCATATTGGTTTCTATTCTAACCACTTTCCAGATAGTCATACTGGTTTTCTATTCTAACCACTTTCCAGATAGTCATACTGGTTTCTATTCTGACCATTTTCAGATAGTCACGTCATATTGGTTTCTATTCTAACCACTTTCCAGATAGTCACGTCATATTGGTTTTTATTCTGACCACTTTCCAGATAGTCATATTGGTTTCTATTCTAACCACTTTCCAGATAGTCATCTGGTTTCTATTCTGACCACTTTCCAGATAGTCATACTGGTTTCTATTCTGACCACTTTCCAGATAGTTTCTATTCTGACCACTTTCCAGATAGTCATACTGGTTTCTATTCTGACCACTTTCCAGATAGTCATACTGGTTTCTATTCTAACCACTTTCCAGATAGTCATACTGGTTTCTATTCTAACCACTTTCCAGATAGTCATATTGGTTTCTATTCTAACCACTTTCCAGATAGTCACGTCATATTGGTTTCTATTCTAACCACTTTCCAGATAGATAGTCACAGATAGTCATACTGGTTTCTATTCTGACCACTTTCCAGATAGTCATATTGGTTTCTATTCTAACCACTTTCCTGATAGTCATACTGGTTTCTATTCTGACCACTTTCCAGATAGTCATACTGGTTTCTATTCTAACCACTTTCCAGATAGTCATACTGGTTTCTATTCTAACCACTTTCCAGATAGTCATACTGGTTTTTATTCTAACCACTTTCCAGATAGTCATATTGGTTTCTATTCTCACCACTTTCCAGATAGTCATACTGGTTTCTATTCTAACCACTTTCCAGATAGTAGTCATATTAGTTTCTATTCTAACCACTTTCCAGATAGTCATACTGGTTTCTATTCTAACCACTTTCCAGATAGTCACGTCATATTGGTTTTTATTCTAACCACTTTCCAGATAGTCATACTGCTTTCTATTCTGACCACTTTCCAGATAGTCATACTGGTTTCTATTCTGACCACTTTCCAGATAGTCATACTGGTTTCTATTCTAACCACTTTCCAGATAGTCATACTGGTTTCTATTCTGACCACTTTCCAGATATAGTCATATTGGTTTCTATTCTGACCACTTTCCAGATAGTCATACTGGTTTCTATTCTAACCACTTTCCAGATAGTCACGTCATATTGGTTTCTATTCTGACCACTTTACAGATAGTCATACTGGTTTCTATTCTGACCACTTTTCCAGATAGTCATACTGGTTTCTATTCTGACCACTTTCCAGATAGTCATATTGGTTTCTATTCTGACCACTTTCCAGATAGTCATACTGGTTTCTATTCTGACCACTTTCCAGATAGTCACGTCATATTGGTTTCTATTCTAACCACTTTCCAGATATAGTCATATTGGTTTTCTATTCTGACCACTTTCCAGATAGTCAGTCATATTGGTTTCTATTCTGACCACTTTCCAGATAGTCATATTGGTTTCTATTCTGACCACTTTCCAGATAGTCATATTGGTTTCTATTCTGACCACTTTCCAGATAGTCATACTGGTTTCTATTCTAACCACTTTCCAGAGTCAGTCATATTGGTTTCTATTCTAACCACTTTCCAGATAGTCATACTGGTTTCTATTCTAACCACTTTCCAGATAGTCACGTCATACTGGTTTCTATTCTAACCACTTTCCAGATAGTCATACTGGTTTCTATTCTGACCACTTTCCAGATAGTCATATTGGTTTCTATTCTAACCACTTTCCAGATAGTCATACTGGTTTCTATTCTAACCACTTTCCAGATAGTCATACTGGTTTCTATTCTAACCACTTTCCAGATAGTCATACTGGTTTCTATTCTAACCACTTTCCAGATAGTCATACTGGTTTCTATTCTGACCACTTTCCAGATAGTCATACTGGTTTCTATTCTAACCACTTTCCAGATAGTCATATTGGTTTTCATTCTGGACCACTTTCCAGATAGTCATACTGGTTTCTATTCTAACCACTTTCCAGATAGATACATCATTGTCACTTTCCAGATAGTCATACTGGTTTCTATTCTAACCACTTTCCAGATAGTCATACTGGTTTCTATTCTGACCACTTTCCAGATAGTCATACTGGTTTCTATTCTGACCACTTTCCAGATAGTCATACTGGTTTCTATTTCTCCAGATAGTCATACCACTTTCCAGATAGATAGTTTCTCATTCTGACCACTTTCATACTGGTTTCTATTCTGACCACTTTCCAGATAGTCATACTGGTTTCTATTCTGACCACTTTCCAGATAGTCACGTCATATTGGTTTCTATTCTGACCACTTTCCAGATAGTCACGTCATATTGGTTTCTATTCTGACCACTTTCCAGATAGTCATATTGGTTTCTATTCTAACCACTTTCCAGATAGTCATATTGGTTTCTATTCTAACCACTTTCCAGATAGTCACTTTCCAGATAGTCATACTGGTTTCTATTCTAACCACTTTCCAGATAGTCATATTGGTTTCTATTCTAACCACTTTCCAGATAGTCATATTGGTTTCTATTCTAACCACTTTCCAGATAGTCACGTCATATTGGTTTCTATTCTGACCACTTTCCAGATAGTCATACTGGTTTCTATTCTAACCACTTTCCAGATAGTAGTCATACTGGTTTCTATTCTGACCACTTTCCAGATAGTCACAGATAGTCATACTGGTTTCTATTCTGACCACTTTCCAGATAGTCATACTGGTTTCTATTCTAACCACTTTCCAGATAGTCAGTCATAGGTTTCTATTCTGACCACTTTCCAGATAGTCATACTGGTTTCATTCTAACCACTTTCCAGATAGTCATACTGGTTTCTATTCTGACCACTTTCCAGATAGTCATACTGGTTTCTATTCTGACCACTTTCCAGATAGTCACGTCATACTGGTTTCTATTCTGACCACTTTCCAGATAGATACTGGTGACCACAGATCACGTCATACTGGTTTCTATTCTAACCACTTTCCAGATAGTCATACTGGTTTCTATTCTGACCACTTTCCAGATAGTCATCATACTGTTTCTATTCTGTTTCCAGACAGTCATACTGGTTTCTATTCTGACCACTTTCCAGATCAGTCATATTGGTTTCTTATTCTGACCACTTTCCAGATAGTCATACTGGTTTCTATTCTAACCACTTTCCAGATCAGTCATACTGGTTTCTATTCTGACCACTTTCCAGATAGTCATATTGGTTTTTATTCTGACCACTTTCCAGATAGTCATACTGGTTTCTATTCTGACCACTTTCCAGATAGTCACGTCATACTGGTTTCTATTCTGACCACTTTCCAGATAGTCATATTGGTTTCATTCTGACCACTTCCAGATAGTCACGTCATACTGGTTTTTATTCTGACCACTTTCCAGATAGTCATACTGTTTCTATTCTAACCACTTTCAGATAGTCATACTGGTTTCTATTCTGACCACTTTCCAGATAGTCATACTGGTTTTTATTCTAACCACTTTCCAGATAGTCACGTCATACTGGTTTCTATTCTGACCACTTTTCCAGATAGTCATACTGGTTTCTATTCTAACCACTTTCCAGATAGTCATTCTGTCGTACTGGTTTCTATTCTAACCACTTTCCAGATAGTCAGTCATATTGGTTTCTATTCTAACCACTTTCCAGATAGTCATATTGGACTTTCCCATTCTAACCACTTTCCAGATAGTCATACTGGTTTCTATTCTGACCACTTTCCAGATAGTCAGTCATAACCACTTTCCAGATAGTGTTTTCTATTCTGACCACTTTCCAGATAGTCATATTGGTTTCTATTCTAACCACTTTCCAGATAGTCACGTCATATTGGTTTGTATTCTAACCACTTTCCAGATCCAGATAGTCACATGGATAGTCATACTGGTTTCTATTCTGACCACTTTCCAGATAGTCATACTGGTTTCTATTCTAACCACTTTCCAGATAGTCATACTGGTTTCATTCTAACCACTTTCCAGATAGTCATTGTATTCTGACCACTTTCCAGATAGTCACGTCATACTGGTTTCTATTCTGACCACTTTCCAGATAGTCATACTGCTTTCTATTCTGACCACTTTTCCAGATAGTCACGTCATACTGGTTTGTATTCTGACCACTTTCCAGATAGTCACGTCATATTGGTTTCTATTCTGACCACTTTCCAGATAGTCACGTCATTGGTTTCTATTCTGACCACTTTCCAGATAGTCACGTCATACTGCTTTCTATTCTGACCACTTTCCAGATAGTCATACTGGTTTCTATTCTAACCACTTTCCAGATAGTCACGTCATATTGGTTTCTATTCTAACCACTTTCCAGATATCAGTCATATTGGTTTCTATTCTGACCACTTTCCAGATAGTCACGTCATACTGGTTTCTATTCTAACCACTTTCCAGATAGTCATACTGGTTTCTATTCTTTTCCAGATATCATACTGGTTTTTATTGTAACCACTTTCCAGATAGTCATACTGGTTTCTATTCTGACCACTTTCCAGATAGTCATACTGGTTTCTATTCTAACCACTTTCCAGATAGTCACGTCATACTGGTTTCTATTCTGACCACTTTCCAGATATAGTCATAATTCTGACCACTTTCCAGATAGTCATACTGGTTTCTATTCTGACCACTTTCCAGATAGTCACGTCATACTGGTTTCTATTCTGACCACTTTCCAGATAGTCACGTCATACTATTCTGACCACTTTCCAGATAGTCACGTCATACTGGTTTCTATTCTGACCACTTTCCAGATAGTCACGTCATACTGGTTTCTATTCTGACCACTTTCCAGATAGTCATACTGATTTCTATTCTAACCACTTTCCAGATAGTCATACTGGTTTCTATTCTAACCACTTTCCAGATAGTCACGTCATACTGGTTTCTATTCTGACCACTTTCCAGATAGTCATACTGGTTTCTATTCTGACCACTTTCCAGATAGTCACGTCATACTGGTTTCTATTCTGACCACTTTCCAGACAGTCATACTGGTTTCTATTCTGACCACTTTCCAGATAGTCATACTGGTTTCTATTCTAACCACTTTCCAGATACTGGTTTCTATTCTAACCACTTTCCAGATAGTCATACTGGTTTCTATTCTAACCACTTTCCAGATAGTCATGTCATACTGGTTTCTATTCTAACCACTTTCCAGATAGTCACGTCATACTGGTTTCTATTCTAACCACTTTCCAGATAGTCACGTCATACTGGTTTCTATTCTGACCACTTTCCAGATAGTCACGTCATATTGGTTTCTATTCTAACCACTTTCCAGATAGTCATACTGGTTTCTATTCTAACCACTTTCCAGATAGTCATATTGGTTTCTATTCTAACCACTTTCCAGATAGTCAGTCATACTGGTTTCTATTCTAACCACTTTCCAGATAGTCATAGGTTTCATTCTGACCACTTTCCAGATAGTCATACTGGTTTCTATTCTAACCACTTTCCAGATAGTCACGTCATACTGGTTTGTATTCTGACCACTTTCCAGATAGTCATATTGGTTTCTATTCTGACCACTTTCCAGATAGTCATACTGGTTTCTATTCTAACCACTTTCCAGATAGTCACGTCATACTGGTTTGTATTCTGACCACTTTCCAGATAGTCACGTCATACTGGTTTCTATTCTAACCACTTTCCAGATAGTCATACTGGTTTCTATTCTGACCACTTTCCAGATAGATACTGCTTTTCTATTCTGACCACTTTCCAGATAGTCATACTGCTTTCTATTCTGACCACTTTCCAGATAGTCATACTGGTTTCTATTCTAACCACTTTCCAGATAGTCACGTCATACTGGTTTCTATTCTAACCACTTTCCAGATAGTCATATTGGTTTCATTCTAACCACTCCAGATAGTCATACTGGTTTTATTCTAACCACTTTCCAGATAGTCACGTCATACTGGTTTCTATTCTGACCACTTTCCAGATAGTCATACTGGTTTCTGACCACTTTCAGATAACCACTTTCCAGTCATATAAACCACTTCTTTCCAGATAGTCATACTGGTTTCTATTCTGACCACTTTCCAGATAGTCACGTCATACTGGTTTCTATTCTGACCACTTTCCAGATAGTCATACTGGTTTCTATTCTGACCACTTTCCAGATAGTCACGTCATACTGGTTTCTATTCTAACCACTTTCCAGATAGTCATACTGGTTTCTATTCTAACCACTTTCCAGATAGTCATACTGGTTTCTATTCTAACCACTTTCCAGATAATCACGTCATACTGGTTTCTATTCTGACCACTTTCCAGATAGTCACGTCATACTGGTTTCTATTCTGACCACTTTCCAGATAGTCACGTCATACTGGTTTCTATTCTGACCACTTTCCAGATAGTCACGTCATACTGGTTTCTATTCTGACCACTTTCCAGATAGTCATACTGGTTTCTATTCTAACCACTTTCCAGATAGTCATACTGGTTTCTATTCTAACCACTTTCCAGATAGTAGTCATACTGGTTTCTATTCTAACCACTTTCCAGATAGTCATACTGGTTTCTATTCTGACCACTTTCCAGATAGTCACGTCATACTGGTTTCTATTCTGACCACTTTCCAGATAATTCTAACCACTTTCATACTGGTTTCTATTCTGACCACTTTCCAGATAGTCACGTCATACTGGTTTCTATTCTGACCACTTTCCAGAGTCAGTCATACTGGTTTCTATTCTAACCACTTTCCAGATAGTCATACTGGTTTCTATTCTGACCACTTTCCAGATAGTCATACTGGTTTCTATTCTAACCACTTTCCAGATAGTCATACTGGTTTCTATTCTAACCACTTTCCAGATAGTCATACTGGTTTTTATTCTAACCACTTTCCAGATAGTCATACTGGTTTCTATTCTAACCACTTTCCAGATAGTCACGTCATATTGGTTTCTATTCTAACCACTTTCCAGATAGTCATACGTTTCATTCTAACCACTTTCCAGATAGGTCATACTGGTTTCTTATTCTAACCATTCCAGATAGTCATACTGGTTTCTATTCTAACCACTTTCCAGATAGTCACGTCATACTGGTTTCTATTCTAACCACTTTCCAGATAGTCATACTGGTTTCTATTCTGACCACTTTCTTTCTAACCACTTTCCAGATAGTCATATTGGTTTCATTCTAACCACTTTCCAGATAGTCACTTGGTCATACTGGTTTCTATTCTGACCACTTTCCAGATAGTCATACTGGTTTTCTATTCTGACCACTTTCCAGATAGTCATACTGGTTTCTATTCTAACCACTTTCCAGATAGTCACTGGTTTCATACTGGTTTGTATTCTAACCACTTTCCAGATAGTCACGTCATACTGGTTTCTATTCTGACCACTTTCCAGATAGTCATACTGGTTTCTATTCTAACCACTTTCCAGATCAGTCATACTGGTTTCTACTAACCACTTTCCAGATAGTTTGTTTCTATTCTAACCACTTTCCAGATGGTAGTCATACTGGTTTCTATTCTAACCACTTTCCAGATAGTCACGTTTCTATTCATACTGGTTTCTATTCTGACCACTTTCCAGATAGTCATACTGGTTTCTATTCTGACCACTTTCCAGATAGTCATACTGTTTCTATTCTGACCACTTTCCAGATAGATACTGGTTTCTATTCTAACCAGTCATACTGGTTTCTATTCTAACCACTTTCCAGATAGTCACGTCATACTGGTTTCTATTCTGACCACTTTCCAGACATTTTTGGTCACTTTCCAGATAGTCATATTGGTTTGTATTCTGACCACTTTCCAGATAGTCATACTGGTTTCTATTCTGACCACTTTCCAGATAGTCATACTGGTTTCTATTCTGACCACTTTCCAGATAGTCATACTGGTTTCTATTCTGACCACTTTCCAGATAGTCAGTCATATTGGTTTCTATTCTGACCACTTTGATAGCATGGTTTCTATTCTAACCACTTTCCAGATAGTCCATTGGTTTCTATTCTAACCACTTCTTTCCAGATAGTCACGTCATACTGGTTTCTATTCTGACCACTTTCCAGATAGTCATACTGGTTTCTATTCTGACCACTTTCCAGATAGTCACGTCATATTGGTTTCTATTCTAACCACTTTCCAGATAGTCATACTGGTTTCTATTCTGACCACTTTCCAGATAGTCATACTGGTTTCTATTCTGACCACTTTCCAGATAGTCATACTGGTTTCTATTCTACCACTTTCCAGATAGTCATACTGGTTTCTATTCTGACCACTTTCCAGATAGTCATACTGGTTTCTATTCTGAACCACTTTTCCAGATAGTCATACTGGTTTCTATTCTGACCACTTTCCAGATAGTCATACTGGTTTCTATTCTAACCACTTTCCAGATAGTCATACTGGTTTCTATTCTAACCACTTTCCAGATAGTCATACTGGTTTCTATTCTAACCACTTTCCAGATAGTCATACTGGTTTCTATTCTAACCACTTTCCAGATAGTCATACTGGTTTATTCTGACCACTTTCCAGATAGTCATACTGGTTTCTATTCTAACCACTTTCCAGATAGTCATACTGGTTTCTATTCTAACCACTTTCAGATAGTCATACTGGTTTCTATTCTGACCACTTTTCCAGATAGTCATACTGGTTTCTATTCTGACCACTTTCCAGATAGTCATACTGGTTTCTATTCTAACCACTTTCCAGATAGTCATACTGGTTTCTATTCTAACCACTTTCCAGATAGTCAAACTGGTTTCTATTCTAACCACTTTCCAGATAGTCATACTGGTTTCTATTCTGACCACTTTCCAGATAGTCATACTGGTTTCTATTCTAACCACTTTCCAGATAGTCATACTGGTTTCTATTCTGACCACTTTCCAGATAGTCATACGTCTGGTTTCTATTCTGACCACTTTCCAGATAGTCACGTCATACTGGTTTCTATTCTGACCACTTTCCAGATAGTCATACTGGTTTCTATTCTGACCACTTTCCAGATAGTCATACTGGTTTCTATAACCACTTTCCAGATAGTAATACTGGTTTCTATTCTAACCACTTTCCAGATAGTCATACTGGTTTTTATTCTGACCACTTTCCAGATAGTCATACTGGTTTCTATTCTGACCACTTTCCAGATAGTCATACTGGTTTCTATTCTAACCACTTTCCAGATAGTCACGTCATATTGGTTTCTATTCTAACCACTTTCCAGATAATCACGTCATATTGGTTTCTATTCTAACCACTTTCCAGATAGTCATACTGGTTTCTATTCTGACCACTTTCCAGATAGTCATATTGGTTTCTATTCTAACCACTTTCCAGATAGTCATATTGGTTTTTATTCTAACCACTTTCCAGATAGTCATACTGGTTTCTATTCTAACCACTTTCCAGATAGTCATACTGGTTTCTATTCAACCACTTTCCAGATAGTCACGTCATATTGGTTTCTATTCTAACCACTTTCCAGATAGTCATACTGGTTTCTATTCTAACCACTTTCCAGATAGTCATATTGGTTTCTATTCTAACCACTTTCCAGATAGTCATATTGGTTTCTATTCTAACCACTTTCCAGATAGTCATATTGGTTTCTATTCTAACCACTTTCCAGATAGTCATACTGGTTTCTATTCTAACCACTTTCCAGATAGTCATATTGGTTTCTATTCTAACCACTTTCCAGATACGTCATATTGGTTTCTATTCTAACCACTTTCCAGATAGTCATACTGGTTTCTATTCTAACCACTTTCCAGATAGTCACGTTGGTTTCTATTCTAACCACTTTCCAGATAGTCATATTGGTTTCTATTCTGACCACTTTCCAGATAGTCACGTCATATTGGTTTCTATTCTAACCACTTTCCAGATATTCATACTGGTTTCTAGACCACTTTCCAGATAGTCATACTGGTTTCTATTCTGACCACTTTCCAGATAGTCACGTCATATTGGTTTCTATTCTAACCACTTTCCAGATAGTCACGTCATACTGGTTTCTATTCTAACCACTTTCCAGATAGTCACGTCATACTGGTTTCTATTCTAACCACTTTCCAGATAGTCACGTCATACTGGTTTCTATTCTGACCACTTTCCAGATAGTCACGTCATACTGGTTTCTATTCTGACCACTTTCCAGATAGTCATACTGGTTTCTATTCTAACCACTTTCCAGATAGTCATACTGGTCTATTCTGACCACTTTCCAGATAGCTTCAGTCATACTGGTTTCTATTCTAACCACTTTCCAGATAGTCATACTGGTTTCTATTCTGACCACTTTCCAGATAGTCATATTGGTTTCTATTCTGACCACTTTCCAGATAGTCATACTGGTTTTATTCTGACCACTTTCCAGATAGTCACGTCATATTGGTTTCTATTCTGACCACTTTCCAGATAGTCATACTGGTTTCTATTCTGACCACTTTCCAGATAGTCATATTGGTTTCTATTCTGACCACTTTCCAGATAGTCATATTGGTTTCTATTCTGACCACTTTCCAGATAGTCATACTGGTTTCTATTCTGACCACTTTCCAGATAGTCATATTGGTTTCTATTCTAACCACTTTCCAGATAGTCATACTGGTTTCTATTCTGACCACTTTCCAGATAGTCACGTCATACTGGTTTCTATTCTGACCACTTTCCAGATAGTCATACTGGTTTCTATTCGAACCACTTTCCAGATAGTCATACTGGTTTTCTATTCTGACCACTTTCCAGATAGTTATACTGGTTTCTATTCTGACCACTTTCCAGATAGTCACGTCATACTGGTTTCTATTCTGACCACTTTCCAGATAGTCATACTGGTTTCTATTCTGACCACTTTCCAGATAGTCATACTCGGTTTCTATTCTGACCACTTTCCAGATAGTCATACTGGTTTCTATTCTAACCACTTTCCAGATAGTCATATTGGTTTCTATTCTAACCACTTTCCAGACAGTCACGTCATACTGGTTTCTATTCTGACCACTTTCCAGATAGTCATATTGGTTTCTATTCTAACCACTTTCCAGATAGTCATACTGGTTTCTATTCTGACCACTTTCCAGATAGTCATACTGGTTTCTATTCTGACCACTTTCCAGATAGTCATACTGGTTTCTATTCTGACCACTTTCCAGATAGTCATATTGGTTTCTATTCTGACCATTTTCCAGATAGTCATTGGTTTCTATTCTGACCACTTTCCAGATAGTCATACTGGTTTCTATTCTGACCACTTTCCAGATAGTCATACTGGTTTCTATTCGAACCACTTTCCAGATAGTCATACTGGTTTCTATTCTGACCACTTTCCAGATAGTCATACTGGTTTCTATTCTAACCACTTTCCAGATAGTCACGTCATACTGGTTTTATTCTGACCACTTTCCAGATAGTCATACTGGTTTCTATTCTAACCACTTTCCAGATAGTCATACTGGTTTCTATTCAGACCACTTTCCAGATAGTCATACTGGTTTCTATTCTGACCACTTTCCAGATAGTCATACTGGTTTCTATTCTAACCACTTTCCAGATAGTCATATTGGTTTCTATTCTGACCACTTTTCAGATAGTCATACTGGGTTTCTATTCTGACCACTTTCCAGATAGTCATACTGGTTTCTATTCTGACCACTTTCCAGATATAGTCATACTGGTTTCTATTCTGACCACTTTCCAGATATAGTCATATTGGTTTCTATTCTGACCACTTTCCAGATAGTCACGTCATACTGGTTTTTATTCTGACCACTTTCCAGATAGTCATATTGGTTTCTATTCTAACCACTTTCCAGATAGTCATACTGCTTTCTATTCTGACCACTTTGCAGATAGTCAGTCATACTGGTTTCTATTCTGACCACTTTCCAGATAGTCATACTGGTTTCTATTATGACCACTTTCCAGATAGTCATACTGGTTTTTACTCTGACCACTTTCCAGATAGTCAGTCATACTGGTTTCTATTCTGACCACTTTCCAGATAGTCACGTCATACTGGTTTCTATTCTGACCACTTTCCAGATAGTCATACTGGTTTCTATTCTGACCACTTTCCAGATAGTCATATTGGTTTCTATTCTGACCACTTTCCATATATAGTCATACTGGTTTCTATTCTGACCACTTTCCAGATAGTCACGTCATATTGGTTTCTATTCTGACCACTTTCCAGATAGTCATATTGGTTTCTATTCTGACCACTTTCCAGATAGTCATACTGGTTTCTATTCTAACCACTTTCCAGATAGTCACGTCATATTGGTTTCTATTCTAACCACTTTCCAGATAGTGATACTGGTTTCTATTCTAACCACTTTCCAGATAGTCATACTGGTTTCTATTCTGACCACTTTCCAGATAGTCATACTGGTTTCTATTCTAACCACTTTCCAGATAGTCACGTCATACTGGTTTCTATTCTGACCACTTTCCAGATAGTCATACTGGTTTCTATTCTAACCACTTTCCAGATAGTCATACTGGTTTCTATTCTAACCACTTTCCAGATAGTCACGTCATATTAGTTTCTATTCTGACCACTTTCCAGATAGTCACGTCATACTGGTTTCTATTCTGACCACTTTCCAGATAGTCACGTCATTGGTTTCTATTCTGACCACTTTCCAGATAGTCATACTGGTTTTCTATTCTGACCACTTTCCAGATAGTCATACTGGTTTCTATTCTAACCACTTTCCAGATAGTCATACTGGTTTCTATTCTGACCACTTTCCAGATAGTCATACTGGTTTCTATTCTGACCACTTTCCAGATATAGTCATATTGGTTTCTATTCTAACCACTTTCCAGATAGTCACGTCATACTGGTTTCTATTCTGACCACGTTCCAGATAGTCATACTGGTTTCTATTCTAACCACTTTCCAGATAGTCACGTCATATTAGTTTCTATTCTGACCACTTTCCAGATAGTCATATTGGTTTCTCTTCTGACCACTTTCCAGATAGTCATACTGGTTTTTATTCTGACCACTTTCCAGATAGTCATATTGGTTTCTATTCTGACCACTTTCCAGATAGTCATATTGGTTTCTATTCTGACCACTTTCCAGATAGTCATATTGGTTTCTATTCTGACCACTTTCCAGATAGTCATACTGGTTTCTATTCTGACCACTTTCCAGATAGTCATACTGGTTTCTATTCTAACCACTTTCCAGATAGTCATACTGGTTTCTATTCTGACCACTTTCCAGATAGTCATATTGGTTTCTATTCTGACCACTTTCCAGATAGTCATATTGGTTTCTATTCTGACCACTTTCCAGATAGTCATACTGGTTTCTATTCTAACCACTTTCCAGATAGTCACGTCATACTGGTTTCTATTCTGACCACTTTCCAGATAGTCATACTGGTTTCTATTCTGACCACTTTCCAGATAGTCATATTGGTTTCTATTCTGACCACTTTCCAGATAGTCATATTGGTTTCTATTCTGACCACTTTCCAGATAGTCATACTGGTTTCTATTCTGACCACTTTCCAGATAGTCATACTGGTTTCTATTCTGACCACTTTCCAGATAGTCATATTGGTTTCTATTCTGACCACTTTCCAGATAGTCATACTGGTTTCTATTCTAACCACTTTCCAGATAGTCATACTGGTTTCTATTCTAACCACTTTCCAGATAGTCATACTGGTTTCTATTCTTAACCATCCAGATAGTCATACTGGTTTCTATTCTAACCACTTTCCAGATAGTCACGTCATATTGGTTTCTATTCTGACCACTTTCCAGATAATCATACTGGTTTCTATTCTGACCACTTTCCAGATAGTCATACTGGTTTCTATTCTAACCACTTTCCAGATAGTCAGGTCATATTGGTTTCTATTCTAACCACTTCTTCCAGATAGTCATACTGGTTTCTATTCTGACCACTTTCCAGATAGTCATATTGGTTTCTATTCTGACCACTTTCCAGATGGTCATACTGGTTTCTATTCTGACCACTTTCCAGATAGTCATACTAGTTTCTATTCTGACCACTTTCCAGATAGTCATACTGGTTTCTATTCTGACCACTTTCCAGATAGTCATATTGGTTTCTATTCTGACCACTTTCCAGATAGTCATACTGGTTTCTATTCTGACCACTTTCCAGATAGTCATACTGGTTTCTATTCTGACCACTTTCCAGATAGTCATACTGGTTTCTATTCTGACCACTTTCCAGATAGTCATACTGGTTTCTATTCTGACCACTTTCCAGATAGTCATGTCATAGTTGGTTTCTATTCTGACCACTTTCCAGACAGTCACGTCATACTGGTTTCTATTCTGACCACTTTCCAGATAGTCACGTCATACTGGTTTCTATTCTAACCACTTTCCAGATAGTCATACTGGTTTCTATTCTAACCACTTTCCAGATAGTCATACTGGTTTCTATTCTAACCACTTTTCAGATAGTCATACTGGTTTCTATTCTGACCACTTTCAGATAGTCATACTGGTTTCTATTCTGACCACTTTCCAGATAGTCATACTGGTTTCTCTTCTGACCACTACATGTGTCGGTCCAAACATATACTTCTTTGACTGATTTAGGGAAGGTTTTCAAGAATTCAATAAGACATGTGCCAATCTCAACTGCCCCCCCCCCCAGTTTTCCCTCGGTTTCCTGCCATGTGAAACAGTATACATCACTGGGTTTCTTCTGCTGGTAAACAGTTCAGTTGTATACGCACCATGTACGCATGTAATACAAAAGAGATGCCTCACAACTTGAGATCTGTAACACGCTTTGTAAATCAAAGGTGACAGACATGAAATTGGGAACGCTGTTTACTCGTGACTTTGTCCTCATTTTTGACAAGGTGCGAAAAGTTTTTCTTTCCACATGTGCATCATATTCTTCTTTAAAAGCAATCTTGGCATCTCCAGTGAGATTTGCATGCTCTGTGCATGTCATGCATTGGTCCTTCTTGGGAACAAAGAATGCCAAGTTAAACTCTTTGCAAAATACTCGGGGATAAATTGTCTGACTTGGTGGTGTAACTCAGGGTATTGTTCAGAAAATTTTGGACAAAAAGAGTTCGTACATTTTTTAATACTGAGTTTGGGGGTCTATGTATAATCTTCTGGAATATGATCTTGTATAGTGTCATTTCTGTAGCCGTTGAAGTTGAAGGCATTTCTGATGAAGTTGGAGGCATTTCTGTAGCCGTTGAAGTTGGAGGCGTTTCTGTAGCCGTTGAAGTTGGAGGCATTTCTGTGGCTGTTGAAATTGAAGGCATTTCTGTGGCCGTTGAATTTGAAGGCGTTTCTGTGGCCGTTGAAATTGTAGGCGTTTCTGTTGCCGCTGAAGTTGAAGGCGTTTTTGTGGCCGTTGAAATTGAAGGCGTTTATGTTGCCGCTGAAATTGAAGGCGTTTCTGTAGTCGTTGCATTTGATGGCATTTCTGTGGCCGTTGAAATTGAAGGCGTTTCTGTTGCCGTTGAAATTGAAGGCGTTTCTGTTGCCGTTGAAATTGAAGGCGTTTCTGTTGCCGTTGAAATTGAAGGCGTTTCTGTGGCCGTTGAATTTGATGGCATTTCTGTGGCTGTTGAAATTGAAGGCGTTTCTGTGGCCGTTGAATTTGATGGCATTTTGTGTTGTCGTTGAAGTTGAAAGCGTTTCTGTTGCCGTTGAATTTGATGGCATTTCTGTAGCCATTATTGATATTAAAGTCATATCAGTCATTGGAACTAGTTCTGTGACCATTGAAGTTGAAGGCATTTCTGTAGTCATTATTGAAATTAAAGTCATTTCAGTTATTGGAACTAGTTCTGTGGCCGTTGAATTTGATGGCATTTCACACAGTCATTGTAACTGTTTCATC
The DNA here is from genome assembly GCA_037039925.1 of Doris montereyensis. Taxonomy (NCBI): domain Eukaryota; kingdom Metazoa; phylum Mollusca; class Gastropoda; order Nudibranchia; family Dorididae; genus Doris; species Doris montereyensis. The sequence goes on from JAXRKP010000104.1 coordinate 482,667, forward strand.
AGATATTTTATGTCTCAGTTCTGACGCTTCACAATCCAGTGGATGATCAAAATGACTATGATCACTATTTGATGAAACGTTATGAGTTTTGCCTTTCCTTTGGGGGCAGTAATCTGGGTCAGCGTCCGAATCATCAAAATCATGGTCGGAATCAGCAAGAACGTTTAGGACTTCATCGCGGTTATAATACATCATGATTGATAGAGAAGAAAATGATTTTAAGCTTTAAAAGATCTTGAAATTAATAAAACCAATACATAGTTTTACGTCTTCTCTGATCAAGATTTAGATTTATAATTATCTAGACCTAGATTTAGATAGATTTAACAAATCATTACTGGATGTGATTTTCTTCATCAAACAATTAGTTATCGTTCCCACCCAAACCCCAACACATTAGATGAAGATATGTCATTGTTCAAACTATATAAACTAGCGCCATTTTTATTTCCATCCATTATGCCTCTTAATAATTGTCATAGACAAATAAAATTCATAGCAAATCTCAACAGACTCGCATTAACTTTTGATAGATGTAGGTTAATAATAATTTGATAACAAAAACCATCAAAATCTACTTACATTTACAAGCTCTTCGCTTCCTGTTTGGTTCAGCCATGTTGACAGTCTTCCTGCTTGGTTCAGCCACGTCGACAGTCTTCCTGCTTGGTTCAGCCATTTTGACAGTCTTCCTGCTTGGTTCAGCCATTTTGACAGTCTTCCTGCTTGGTTCAGCCATGTTGACAGTTGACAGAATGGAAGTTTAAAAGGGGAAGCACTCTGTGATAATTCTTGTGCTAAAATTTAGTGATGTTGGAGACTCTTCTGCCAGAGATGACTATGCCCACATCCAATTACAGTGGCCAAATAGAATTGCCAGAATTGACTATGTCCTATAGTCATTTCTGGCAGAATAGAAACTGACAAATCTTGTACATAAATATATCTGGATTTGTAATTGTATAACAACCTATGGGAGGACAGGTATGATATATATAGACGTGATAGAATGACGGATGACTGCCTCGAATTTTGCTATTTTTAGCATTTTAGCCAAAATGGACATAGTCATTTCTGGTTTTCAGCCGACGATATAATATATGTCTCATTCGAGTCGCACACTATTGACTCATACACTTTGCCGCCTATCTGGCATAATTATACAATTATGTAGAATCAATTTCTTAGTACATGTATAATTTCTGACACATGATGCAAATAAAGACTTTAAAAAAGTTCACATATTTTATATTTTGATGGTTTAACATATATTTGTTTTGTGCTGTAGTAGTTGTTTTAATTTTTTGTTCCTTCAACATATCATAATTTGTTTGCATTTGTATGTTTGTTCGTTACATTACTCTCTGTCTTTCCTGGCTCTTCCACTCTGACTCTAGTTATTCATCCAGCTATGGAAAAGTGAAAAACGACAATAAGTCAAAGTGACAACTCCACCCATAAAGACAGAACAAACATGTGACGTTTTGGGTATAACCCTTCGTTAGACAACAAACGAGGAAAATCTACACACTGGAGATATATATATATATGTATATCTTACAAATAATAATAATAAAAAACTCACTTATTTCTGTCACACCTCTGTACTGTCGGTGAGACTGCACTTGTGCGGGGGTACGGACTGACTTTGTCTTTGTTAATCTTTTATACATTTTTTTAGAGGCGTCGTAGCCAAGCTGTAGTGTTGTGAGTTTGTAATCATGGTGGCACTGGTTCAAAACCCAGGGCTGGGCCAGGTTTTTTGTTCACAATGTTGTATTCTTACTCTTTGGAAAGATAGTGTCACTCTGCTTTCCTCACTTGACTCTGATGTGAATGAGTATCCAGCTACAGGTAGAGAATGCTCTTCTCATAGTGTTAGTACGAAGTGCCTAACAAGCAGCTGCTCTGTATGTTCCTGAGGGAGTTTAGAAGGACTTTGAATGAAATTATCTGCTGGGGTCTAAATGATGTACAGTCGGTGAGCCTGCACTTGTGCGGGGATAGGATTATAAATCCATCTTTATCTTTACCGTGGAAATCCTTTCTATCCATTGCCAGTCTCCCGGTGTCTGTCATCGACATTTAAGATAAGATAAGATAAGATGTCTTTATTTGTTCAAAAGGAAATTTACTCTGGTCACGTTTCAAATCAAAATGAATACGTTACTTTACAATTCATGTTTTCCACTTTCATTTCTCTTTTATCCTCTATTTCACGGCTAAAATCAATACATTACAAAACCGGTGCTTTGTTGACATGGACAATATAAATTCATTATGATTATATTGTATAAATATAAATATAGATATGTTTTAAAATATTTGTAAATT